>RJWM01005643.1:0-90380 GCA_004363535.1 Dasyprocta punctata
CCAATTAATGATTAAAAGCTATTTTAAAATAATCTCCCACTGCCATCTTATGTACAGAAAATTTTAAACATCTAAGAAGCCATGTGTGTATGGACACTTTTTTTGAAATTTCAAAACGAAAGTTTTCACAGTTCAAGTAAGTGAGAAAGTCAGTAGTATTTTACTTGACTATTGCTGTTTCACCACATAGAAGAGGAACTTCTTTTGAAAGATGTATTTTTAAGTGTCTTTCAAAGAAGTTTGGATTTGGACTCCTTGTGGTGCCCAGGAAGTGAAATGAACCATAAATGAGACACATCAAAAGTAACTTACAAAGAACTTTTTTAATATTAAAGTGATGAATCACAGCTCAAATTAACAAGTCAAGGAGTCCGCCTATAATGAAAATCTTTTTCCAACATAACACTTCATTATAAAGGGAGTTTTTCTATAATAGAAGCAAGTGTAATTACATTTTTATATATAATTAGGACATTATTATCATTTCACCATATCAAAGTTCATTATAAGACATCTCCGATACATTTTTCATAGAGCAAAAATAAAAAGAGAACAGGAGTCCTTCAATTAGACTCATATAAGGACATCCGCAGAGACTGAGAGAGGCTGATCAAACAACTTAGCCCAAAAGGGACCAGGTAGAGCCCACGTTGCTTTTATGACAGATATTGCTTCCTTTTTTTTTTTTTTTTTGGATCCTGTATAATTTCTAATTATAGTTTTCATCCTCTCCTGTTCAACCACAAGAAATTAAAGGTGCAACATTCTCAATTGCAAACCAACTTTCTCAGCATTCTGAGCATCACTGTTCAATGAGTTGGGACACTTTGGGTTGTTGTTTGGGACACCAACACCTTCCAAACAAGAGAAAATCCACAGACTGCCCTGTTGCACGAATTTTATCAGCATAACTAAAATTCTTGTCTTCCTCCTTTACCACCTTAAAATATCTTTTAAAAATAGTCAAAGCAGCTTCAAAAAATAAGTTTGCATGTTTTAAAACATTATATAACAGAAATGTCTAGTGGAGCGTGAAAAGGCAGTCACATGACAGGGTGTGTAAATATGTGCAAATAAATCCTGACTTGTAGGAATTAGCATATTAATATGTTCCAAGTTCATTGAAACAAAATGCGATTTTCAATGTGTTTTTGCAGTGAGTGTTGCTTTTGGAACAGATGCAATGTGGAAAAGCACACGCTTGCAGGAATCGACTTTTACTATTCTAACATCAGGATTTTTTTATGGCTTATTGAAGACCCCTCCCTGAGCGATGACCCATGCATAGGTGATGTGTATTCAGCTTGGGTTTCAATTGTTCTGCCTCTGCTCTACCTGTGGGGTGGAATGGTATGTGCCAGAGAAAGATTGCTTTCTGACCATTGTAATTAGAATACTGGAAATTCGGCACTGGGAGCTGTGGAGTGCTTCTGCCTTGTACAGTCAGGGACAGGGAGATGCATGAAATGCTCAAAATGCCTCCCGTGAGCCAGGTGCCTGGGCCCGTAACTCCAGACTGAGCGCTCTTTCTGTACCACTGCAACAGCATTCGCCACATTTCTCTGCAATCCCCATGCGTCCAGAAGGCAATTTTTTAGTCAAATCATTATTTCTAGTGCCCTAAATTATCTCCGTTTTAAAAATCTTTTGCTATTCATTTTTCAATTTGTTTATGCTGTGCTATCTCAAACTCCTGTCTTTCTTTTTTTTTGTTCAAATAGCAGATTGGTGTAAGGCTATGTAAACAAATAAAATATACATACGCTGTTTCCAAAGCTCATGATTCAGAAGGTTCCTCATGGCTTCCAGGTTTATAATTTTAAATGCAACTTGTTATTATGCTATTACAGAAACAAATCATTAATTGGATTTTCTGATAAATAGAATTTAAATAAATAGAGAATTTATATATGGTAATTTTATCTGGGCTATATTTTCCTCTTCTAGATGCATATTATTTCTTGTAATACCTCCATAAATTGCACATCAAAATGTGAAAGAAAAACTAGTTCATTTATGGCAGTGATATACTTGAAAATTATTTTCATCACTTCAACTACAATTTCTCAAAATAAGTGGTAACTCATCTGTCATTTATTATTAAATAGCTTGACTGTTCACTTATACAGTTGTAAATACAGTCTTTAGATAGGGTGAATTTTGTTTACAATTAAAGCTTGTCTCCCTACTTTCTTAAACCAAATTTAGTGATCTGTAATTTCTGACTGTATCCATTTTCTGTAATCAAGGTTATTTATGATGGCATAGTGTTATGGATCAAATCTTTATCAGAAAAAAGTGCTGGGGATGTAGCTCTTTGCAAAAGTTCTCAGTTCAATCCTGAGTACTGCAAAAACAAAGCAACAAAGGCAGTACCCAGTTTTATATTCCTTTTGAATGTTCATCATGCTTTTCACAAATATTAAATTTTTTTATGAGAAATCATTCATTAGATTCAGATGTTTTTCTCCTATTGTGTACTTAAATATTTAAATGAAGAGGATAGTCAGTATTAGTGACTGTTTAAGGAAAGAAAATCTATTAAAATGCTTTCTCATCCCTTTCCTTCTATTTTTAAAAACTCTAAATTACTATACTGTTTTATTACATTTTATCCCAGTTATCCTAAAAAGCATAATCTTTCAGGTACATTATTTAAACAGAAGTTAAAGGTCTACAAACTGTCTTTTTTTCTTTTTAGCTTATATAAAATTCATAGTCAGCAGAAGGGTGAGGTAGTTAACTAGGAGATTAATTTTATTCAACATTTATCATATGATCAAACTGTCCTAACATGCAATCAATGGATGCTTTGACAGAGGTGTGCAAATTTGCATTGTGGATAGTACTTTGATTTAGCTGAGTTTGTGTGCCTGGCAGTTGAAATCTGGGATCATTTCAAAAAGAAATCACCTTGTCTTTGAGGGGCCTCTGTATAAACTCATGTGTGTTCTGTTGTAATTGATTTTGCATGCTTTGATTTTTTTAAAATGATATGGTGTTTGTACCTTTAAATACGTTTGTTTATATAAGTTTCTTGCCTTTGACTCTAGCCTCTTTGAGGGAAGCAAAACTTATTTTCTATTTGATTTGCACACTTTTGTGGTACGCAATAAAGGATTCTGCCCACTAGGAGTCTTCAGTTAATATCGATTTGTTTTCTATTGACATTATGGTTTGGGGCCTGTTTGCTTGTTTTATTCTAGTTCTAGGGTAATGCTGTCTCCTTTATAGGCTGAAAACTTCTTTTTTTAAAGAAGTGTGAATGCTGGTGGGAAAAACTAAGGCTCACAAACTATAATTCATAGTATATCATCTTGCCCTCACTGTAATAAGCACATTCTAAGATTTCAAATGACTTTCAAGGAAAATGGCAAGTATGTGCTCCTTATTTACAGAAACCTCATCTTTTCACAAATCAAAGAAAGTACATCTTTTTCCACTTTGCATTAAAATACAGGGCCAATGAAGCATCCTTTTTAACCTAGCAAAGGACTGATCTGATGTTCCGAGTCTGAAGTTATGCAGATTCATATTTAATTATGTTGGCCAATTATTTTGCTGCACTCACAGGAGGGGGAAGATGGTGACACAGAAGAAAATTCCCAGACCACATAAACTATTGCTGTCCCTCCTAGACATTGCTCCCACACTGTCTACATACTCTTGTACTCCTTTAAAAAATGTAACTTTCATCTGAGAATAGAACCACATTAAAATAAAGTGCAACAGAAGGAAGCTGCATTTGGAGTCAAATATTATACTGGAAGTGCTTGCATTTTAGAAATGCATTTTTCTTCTTCTCCAGAAGGAAACATTCTCCATCTCACATGCTTTCAGTAATAAGCCTAGGCATGTTTTTACAACCTTAATTCCATATTAGAATAGTTTATTGTATTAGAAGTGGGACTCCGCCTCTCTTAACCTTTAGCTCCTTGAGGTTAATAATAATCGTTATTTTTCACAAAATGGTGCATATTTTACTTGTGTTTCATTCTAAGTAGTGATTATACTGGGACGGCATTTGAGGTGAAATCACAAGGAAGCTTGTGTAGCATTTAATGGAGTAATCAAATTTCAATTTCTTGTGCATGAGCAAAAATTCTGTGAATGATAAATTTAGATATCTAAATCTATTCCCTTTGCTAATGTTTCTAGCCCTAGGTGGAGGGGGAAATTATGAGAGACTGAAATGACTTCCTTTTGAGATTTCATATATAATTTCATGCTTGTTAACATCCTGATCTAATTCTCCAAGTAAATTTCTAACCTTGTGTTTTTACTCTTGAAAACTGGGCGGACAATGATGAATTATCACGTAGGAGACCACCTTTTTATTTAACTATGCAACTAAAGAAATAAGTTTAAAGTTCTTTTTCTCCCATGAAAGTTGCTCTCACAAAGCTCTTTCCCTGACACTCCAGAGGAGGCTGTATGTACTGTGTGCTCATTAAACCATGCATTCACCCCGGATCCGGAATTTTACTTGCATAGATACTTAAGGACTCATCACAATGCTAATAGTGGCTTTTGCTGAGTCCCAGCCCTGACAGTAAAACTCTCAAGAACAGCACAAACAAGTGGTTAATGCTTTTATTCTTTCAAAAGCAGCCTTCGCTTGTTTCCCTCTCATCCTCCTTCAAGAGAATTTCTTAGCCTGGGCGATTTGGCCTTGAGTCAAGACACCACGAGGCAACAGCAGTTCTGTGGTCGCCAAAGAACTGGTTCTAAACGGAAGCCACGGTCCCAGCTCTGAAGCTGGGATGTCACATCTCAAAAGCAGCTCGGACAGCTGTCATGGCCTGCTCATCTCTTGTCTTTGCTGACCTTTTCTGACCTCATTTCATCCATAAGTAATGTCTGAAGTTGTATCCAGTGGATAATGCTCCTGCTCTGATAGTGTAATTATTAGGCTCCAGTGATCAACCAGTTGGCCAAATGAACACGAAGCACAAGCTCTTCCAGACACTCTTAGTCCCTGACAGATGGCTTTGTCAATTGTGTTTAAGGATACTGTGCACTGGTTCCCTTTTGTCCTACCTGAAGCTGTACCAGTAAAGAAGGGTCCAGGAGAGAAGATTCAAACAACAAAACTGATAGGGAACTTGCAAACCATAGGAGAAAGGGAAGATAAAAGAGGACAACATGCAAACCAGGGAGTGAGCAGCTTTGCAGCACTGTTCAGGAAATTGGTCTTATTAATGCTGTTTTCTCTTTCTTTCTTTCTTTCTTTCTTTCTTTCTTTCTTTCTTTCTTTCTTTCTCTCTTTCTCTCTCTCTCTCTCTCTCTCTCTCTCTCTCTCTCTCTCTTTCTCTCTCTCTCTTTCTTTCTTTCTTTCTCTTCCCTTCCCATTTCTTTCCTGTCTTTTTTTTCTTTTCTTTTTCTGCTATGTTTCTTCAGGCTGATGTCAAACTCCTGGGCTCAATCAATCTTCCTGCTTCAACTTCCCCAGTTGCTGAGCATGCAGATGGGAGCCACAGCACACAGGAATTCTCTTTTCAATTCATTTTAGTCTTTTTTTATTTTAAATTCAGCGCTCCATTCTTCTAGCTAGGGTTATCTGCTAAGAAAAGTCCATTTCAAATTGGATGCACCTACTGGATTTCCATCACTACTTGCTCGCTCCCAAGGTGTTCGGTGTGCGGCATAGCCTGCCAGCTGTGTTGGCCTTCAGTTTCTTCACTTGCGTCAGCAGCAGGCAATAACTGTTTTTCAGCATCAAGAGCTTGCAACTTCCAAGGGCACAAGGTCTGGACTGTCACTCTTGAAGCAAATCTGATCAGGAACCACAAATTCCTGCTCTGTGCATCATTTGGGAGGCCAAGCTATCAGCCTTATAAAGCACTACCTTAGTATCATACATCTAAAGTAGTCTTTGCATGCTAACAGATATTTTAAACACATGAAAGCTTTACATTCCAGTTTTGCCACTCATTTTGATGCATTCATTCATCAAGCATTATGCAGTATATGTCATTGTCACCACTCCATTTGGGGCTGAGAGAAGGAACATAGCAGGTTCTAGTTGCTGTCCATCCTCACAAAGCTCAGAGTAAGAGTAAGAGGAAAAAAGAAAGATTTCTTTCTTTCTTTCTTTCTTTCTTTCTTTCTTTCTTTCTTTCTTTCTTTCTTTCTTTCTGTCACATGAGACTGAGTTCTTTCTACCCAGAAAGAAGCTTCTTTTTCTCAAGAAGTTTCCTCAGAACTTTCTACCTAGGTTAAAGAGATCTGAAATGATAAACGAATAGGGTGATCCCTCGCAAAAGTTTTAGTTGAAACTATATTCTGATAAAAGTCCCTCAGTAGTGTCTTTTATATCGGCTTTTTTTTTCTTTTTGTGGTAATGGGAATTTAATCCAGAGCTTTTACACTGAGATATATCCTATCCCTTTTACATTTTTTAAAATTGTGAAACAAGATCTTACTAATTTATCCAGGTTGGTTTTGAACTGCCTCAGCCTCCCAGAGTGCTAAGATTACAGGTGTGCACTACCATGACTTGATGCAGCCTCTTCACTTCTACTGATTTCAGGCCTCTAGGTCTGCAGAACTAAATCATCTTTCGGAACCAAACTCTTCCGGAAAGGCCCATGTTCCTTTCATGTAGCCATTGGAATTACTATGAAAGACACACCTGATCATCACACTTCCCCTTTGCTGTAGGCTTCCAGTGGGCTTCCTGATGCCTGTCAGGGAAACCCTAAATGCCTTGCTTTAAAGGGTCTGCTCCCAGCCATTACTGTGGTTCCTCTCTACACAGTCAGCCTAAGATCTGGCCATGACCACAATGCCACTGTTCCCTAATGCTTCTGCTTCTTTGGGCCTTCAGGTCCCTCCCGAGAGGTGGACATTCCTCGCTCTTCCATGTTCCCGAGCTTCCTGCAGTGGGTGAGCTTCACTGAAGTCATTAGAGTGGACCACCCTTGCTGTGATCTTGCCACCTCTGGCCCCACAAGCAGTATTATTCCCTCTTCAAGGAATCACAGCACCTATTCATGCCTCCCAGAGAGATAATACTGTCAGCTTTCTGCTTGCGGACACCACATCTAGGGGCTGGGGACACAGCTCAGTGGCAAACCACCTGCCTGGCAAGCACAAAGCCCCGAGTTTGATTCCCAGTATCAAAATAAATAAATAAATAAATAAAAATAAAAAGCACCACAACCATGCATCCAGGCACCGTGACTTTCTGGAAGCAGGGGTTATGCCTCATCATCTTCTTACATTAAGGACCTAGAGTAATCCCCAGCATGGCCCACATGTTAATAAATATTCTGGAATGAATGAGTGCATGACAGGAAAGTTGACTGAGTCTGCTCCAAGGTCTGTGTCATCAGCCTCACTTTCATTCATTGTGTAAAAGAGCTTGATGATAAAGTCATTCCATGGATGTCTCAGGAATGAGTCTCTGAGCATCTCAGACACCGTATTTGACTTCTGGGAGAAGAGGCTGAGAATGCTTTGAATGTTCCTATAAAAAGCAAAGTACAACACATAAGCAAGCAGCTTCTTACACCCAGAAACTTTGTCCCCAATTTCTCATGTTCCCTCATTATTAGCAGCTGGTGCAGATCTCTCTGTACAGAGCCACTGGGAGCCTTTGTTTTCCCCAGGCTTAGAAGAAGTACAGCAATGCTGTTTGGGTGATTGTTTCTCTGTGATGCCAAGATGTTTTAGAACAATGTTATGATGCTTGGTCGCACCTACTACCACTGAGACAAGCCCAGAAGTTAAATTATGAAGCAAACGTAAGCTTTGAAGAAATTTTTATTTAATCTGTATTCCCCTGTTTCATCTACACATCCATCCAGCACAATCTGCATCATTATTAGCCACATCAACTTGCTTAAAAAAAAAAGAGTAAAAAGTAAGGCATCTGTGTTATAACATTAATATATTCAAAGGTTTTTACTTTCATCTTGCAGGCATTAACAGTGTGTAAATGTGATGTAAGCGCAACTTACAACAGGACTAAGCTAGCAGAAGAAAAATGTACTTAGGAGCGTACAAAAAGAAGGACTTGCAAAAGGAGGGAAAGAAAGAAGGAAGGGAGGAAGGAAGGAAGGAAGGAAGGAAGGAAGGAAGAAAGGAAGAAAGAAAGAAAGAAAGAAAGAAAGAAAGAAAGAAAGAAAGAAAGAAAGAAAATGGTATGCTTGGATGAAGGGGACAACCAGGTTGGGAATTATGTAAAAAACAAAGATTCATCCATAAATAGAGTATTTTGCCTATTGCTCTCCATAGCTTGATTTCTAATTGCTAGCACAATTTCTAAGGCACTGAGGCAACCCTCTAGCAGTGTGCTGAAGGTGTGTTTGTGCTGCTATGCCCTCTGGCTTGGCTGCCAGCCTATTCCCTTAGATCAGAGCCAGAAGGCAGACTGTTTTCGAATACCGATCACCTCACCCGGACCTAATCCTTTGAGTTCTCTTTGGCATCTATTCCTTCTGCCAGTTTCCTCTTCTGTTCCTCTCTTTTCTTCTGAAGTTGACAACAAAGACATCCTCAGGGCCCTCCTTGATGTAAGACCACTCTTGATGTTATTACAGTGTGTTTTTTTCTGTACCCTAAAGTTGTGCTACTTTTATATTCAGCAAGCACAATATTTGCACACCAGAAGATAAAGAAAATGTGAATATGTTATACAGAGCGATAGTTTCTTTTTAATTTGTGGCCCTCTATGTTTTTTTGATGTAAACCCTTTCCTTTCCTGTCATTCATCTACATACCTGATCAAGAACCTGAAGGTCTTCCTTTATGCTACTTCTATACCTTAAATTGGCCTGGCCTGCCACTTTTAATTTTAAAAATATGGCTGTACAGGATATGGATGAATATGGAATTTCTATGAAGCACAAAACTTTTGAACGGTTCCTGTCCTCTGTGATAGTGAGTTTTAAAAGGGAAATCTCCAAAGAGCTAATTAGTAGACAAGTAGAGCTCAGCCTGAACAAAGCTGAAAAGATAGCACATAACTAAAAGGACCTGGCCATAGCTGACAAAAATCAAAGCCCTGACAGAGAGCTGGCAGTAACCTTGGGCTGCTAACTGACAGGGACAATAAAAAAAAATACCTCTGAACCTGGAGGAGAGTGACAGCCGTACTATGGGCTCTCTGAAGAGCACAATATCTCCACCCCAAGGAAGCAGTAATCTTCCAGCAGGCAAAACCAAAGGCTTTTGCTGCCCAGCCCGACTCCAGAAGATGTGAGCTGGCTCCAAGTAACACTCATGGAGGAGAGCGGGAGAGGAGGCCCAGGAGCTTTGGAAAGTTACTTGAAAAGTTCTAGGCTGTTGGTTAATGTGAGAGGGGGAAATGCCTTTCTGGGGTGGAGGGAAGGTGTGGGGCAGCCTGGGGAGGAGAGGAAAGCAAGTTGCTAGAGTGGCTTAGACAGATGGGCCAGGGATGAAGAGTTATGGGAAAGCCCAAACTGGAGGGAGCCCATGCCAGCCAGTGCTAACAGAGTCCAACAGTTAGCAAAAAATGGCTGGAAAGAAAAGCGATGGCTCTGGCTCAGGAATGATACCCTAAGCAAGGGATGCAAGGAGACAAGGAAGGTGGAAGCAAGACAAAGCGTGACAGTAAGGGCCATCGTAGTTCCTGGATGACAAAACAATGTGCTCTTTGATTGGGAGAGGAATGAGCGGAAAGGGAAAAGGGAAGAGGAGGGGATATAAACCTGTATATGTGTATATGTAAGATAACTAAAAAGAACACTGCTCAATGTATTCGTTATTGAGAAGGAACAATTAATACTCATATGATTGGATCAATCTTGCATGTCTATATCTGTTAATGTAAGAAACCATTTTGAAGATAACGATGCGCAAATTGAAACCATTGTCAAGCTTCTATCTTCCGGTTTTGTAAACCTGAAGTGTTGTGTATTTACTCTAGTTGTTTGCTTGTCTCTTTTGCTTGTTGTTTTTACTATATATGTCGTTTTTTTGTTGTTGTTGTTGTAGTTTTTGTTTGTTTTGTTTTTCTTCGCTCAAATAAAATTAAAAAACAAAAAACAAAAAACAAAAAAACAAAAAACAATCTGCTCTTTGTATAGAGTGGAAAGTCACATTTAAAATATATCAGGAGAAAGAATAAGCATACAAATAATGGTGTTAAGAGCAAGTGTCTTTAATTTTCTGTGAAAAGAGAAGTTTGGTAGGTTCATATTAGGTTTAGGCACAAATGAGGCCTATTCCAAAATCTCAAGATATAATGATCATGACAAGTAGGAAAAAGTACTTTTCAAAGAGGAATCTTAAGATGCACCTACATTTAGGACATTGCCTTATGTATTTCTGCATATAAAACTAAATATATTTAAGAAAGAAACCAAGCCCTAACAAAGTGCTACAACTATGACAGGGTGGAGTCTAAAAGCATGCTTTTAAAAAGCATTCTGCTTTGAAACCCACGTGCTAATAACATACATTAGGTGGTTTTCATTATCCCAAAAGGTCTTGGCTCCAGATCAGTTCTTCTGGTTCTATATTTATTCTTCTCCATGATGCTAAAATCTAAATTCTTACTGACATTTTAGCACTTGAAGATTTGATCAGCAAACGCAGACTCCAGGGATATTACCTTGGAGGGGAACAAGCTGCTAGACCAGGTGAAAGCCTCAGAAATATAAACCCAAGGGATTTCTTAAAAATAAGAGCATATAAATATGTTTAAATTCAAGGAAAATGCATCTCCATTTTCTTGCGCAGACACTAGAGCTTGCAACCACAAACCTTATAACGGAGGAGGGATAAAAGAAAAACTGTATGCTTACTATTCATCTTAACAGTCTCTCTCTCTCTCTCTCTCTCTCTCTCTCTCTCTCTCTCACACACACACACACACACACACACACACACACATTCCACAATCTTATTCCTGCAAAAGGACACTTTTGGAAGTTAAAAGCTTGGCTTCACACACAGTGAATCTGATTCTATATGTGTTTCTGAACCCGAGCAAGAAGCACAGATCATTGAAAAAGGTCTCTGTTAAGCCATAATGGAAGCCTTCGTTGTCAGAAATATGCCCCTTAATAAACTGAGGGAAAGAAATAATTTTCTCTTTTGCTTTGGGTTTAAAATTCAACATTCATTTTGGAAAAAATGTATGAGAAGGCAATTTTTAAAATATATATCTCCTCATATTTAGAGCTCAGTGTAATCTGAAAGATGCTTTAAAACAAACAAAAAACTTAAAAGCTATTGTAAAGCACAGCTTAATAAAGATCTCATTTTGAATACTCCTTACTTCACACCTATGGGAAAAATGAGGGTTTTCTATTTTCCATTTGAAGATGACACTACAAATCCACTCATGGTAAAAATAGTTGTGAGTTGCTTTTGCTAGGAATGGAAAAAATATTTTTGAAGAGCCGTTTTCAGACCTAAATCAAATACCTTCACCCTAAATCAGGACTGCATCTGGAATGCCTGGCCAGGATTCAGAATGGTAACTGGGAACTGGAAAGGTTTTTGGTCCCTCGTTATTACAGACGAGGCTCCTGAGGCCCAGAATGGTGCAGAAGTTTAAGCGAACTGGCAGAACTGAGTATAACACTCAAGCCTGATTCTCTACAGACGTCTCATTGTTTTTTTTTTTTTTTTTTTTTTTTTTTTTTTTTTTTTTTTTTTTTTTTTTTTTTTTTTTTTTTTTTTTTTTTTTTTTTTTTTTTTTTTTGTGGCACCGAGGATTGAACTCACAGCCTCGCACCTGCCTGGGCAGGCGCTTAAGCCACTGAGCCAAACTCCCGGCCCGTAAGAAGAAATGAACTGAACCTGTTGAGTCCTGCCTAGTTCAATTGCCTGTTTGGGTATAAATCCATTACTCCTTGTTGTTTGTTTGTCTGTTTGTTTTTGCAGTGCTGAGCCTTATGCCTTTTAGACAAGCACTTTATAAGTGAACTATACCCTATACCAATTACTGCTTTTACTTTACGTCCAAATATATTGTCCAACTATAAAAGCCTGAGGATCATCTGTGTATAGTGTACTTTAATGCTGAAATCCCCTCCTCTTCCTCTGTGCTGAAATATCCTCTATTGCCAGAGCCTGCAAATCTGTCTTTCATTTACCCTTCAAAGGCATCATTTTGAAAAAACAAAACAAAACAAAACACCAGAAGTTGGTTGAAAATAATGGTATCTTGTCATTCAGATATAATGACAGCTGGCATACTGTAAGTGCTCAATAAAGTCATTGTAAATAAATATTGGTTTCCTTAGTTGAAAATCAGCCAGTCTACCTGATTTTTAAAAAGAATTCCTATATGAATCTTGCTAAGAACTCAAAGATGAGCCTAACAGTCTGCTTCCTTTCTTTTTCACTGGTGGTTGTACCTTCTTGATTGGATAATGTGTAGCTTATTAATGAAAACCTCTGCTAAATTTGATTAAGGAATGCAAATATTCTAAATCCTTCATCCCTGAACCTGTGCATTCGTTTGTATGTTTAGGTGATTTTCCCCCTGTGATGGTGGTGAAACCTTGAAACAGGTCACAAAAAACTAAATTAAAAACACAGTAATGTTGACACAGATTATATATGCTTCATTTATGTAATTTTGGGCAGATTTACATTTTTGTCCCACATGTCTTCAATGGGAAGTTTCTGAACCAGGAATCAAGATATATGCTTCTTATTCATATTCTCTCTCTCTCTCTCTCTCTCTCTCTCTCTCTCTCTCTTTCACTTTTTCTTTTTCTTTTTCTTTGGTAAGCCAGATCTTAGCCTTTGCAACAACAGATCTCTTGCTATTAACACAAAATCACTGTTAAAATTTTCCCAGTAGCCACATGCTGCAATTACCTCATCTCAGCATTGACTTTCTCTTTAATTTTCTCATTAGACTAGTAAACAAAATAAATTCTAAAAAAAAAAAAAAGCCTGGGGGTGTAGCTCAGTGGTAGAGCATGCAAGAGTCCCTGGGTTCAATCTCTAGCTCTGCTACCACCCCAAAAATTAGAAACAGACAAATTGACATAACTAGTGAAAATTATACAATTAGTCTGTGATAATGTTAATATCCTTTAGGAAAACCATCAGAAAATACCAGTATATTAAGTGTTAAATGTCTCTAAGAAATAATAGGAAGCTATCCAGTACCTTTCTGTTGGCATGAATATCACTCTGGATTAGCCTTTGCCCTAAAGTAGTCAGAATGACATCTTTCATTTATTTTCATGGTCCAACTAGATAATCTCAACCTCTCTCCCCATTTCGGTTCCTTTCTTTGCCTCCCTCCTTTCTTTGCTCTCCCCTTCATCCCAATGACATAATTTGGAAGTATGGGAAAATAATGTTTGAAATATTTTGAATACATTGTGTTACTGTGTTTGTTTTTATGAAAAGATTTACATAGACTGTTTTTAAAAAGCACATACTTCAATGGAGATTGTGTTTCCTCAAACATTGAAGTGCAGTTTTAGATTTGTTGGAAGCGAAAATTTCCTGCATCACTTAGATTTGAGTTAGAAACACTCAACGGAAAAAAAATGGAAAGGCATTTATTTTACAGTAAGGCTTCCTCCATTGCTACAAATGGAATAAGTTAAAACAAAGCAGCCTGTAAAGATAATGTTCATAAAATAACTAGGAGTGATAGTGATAAAATAACCTCAAGTACTTTAAAAAGAATTTTGATTTCTTTCATGATGAATAGTATTAATTCTTCCACAAGCAGAGAACAGTAAAAGTGATTTTTATCATTAGTTCATCATTAAATTTTACAAAATTTTGTTTTATAAAAGAGAATAAAGAAAATAAGAATCTTGATGAACTATTTGAAAAATCATGTATGAAATCAAGCAGTTATTATACTGAGAACTTGATGAATTCAGTGAAATGCTATTTATAAATAATTGTTAATGATTTTCCCCCTAAAAAAATGTTGATCGAATTATTCTTTTTATCTGACCTCAACTGTGTCAAAACCACTGAAATAGAATAAAATGCATGAAGTATGTTAAAAGTAGAGGTAATACATGAACCATTTTGTAGATATTCTTTTGTTCAAGTTAATCGTGGAATACTGAATTTAAGAAATGGAATGATCAAATCATTTCCATGAACTGTACACATACTAATACTGGTTCAGAGAGAAGTGAGGAAAACAAAAGACAAAGGTCTTTATATCAGTTTGCATTTTGCTTGCTTTTTCTTTGTATATAAATGACAATAAAGTCTTCATTTAAAACACCAGATCTTTCTAGATATTAAGGAGGTTGGCAGAGTATGACAAAAGTAGAATTAGTAAACTAACAGATTGAGAACACTTTGTGTTAAAATTCATGGGGAAGACTATTTTTAGGAAGGGAAATTGCTGAAGTTCCCTCTAAGCATTACATATGGGTGTGTCTATCTCTTGGGTTAGTAGAGCGGGATGAGGGGAGAGGAGTCTAGACCAGAATGCCCTACTTAGAAAGCACTTTACGTAGCCTGTATTTAGTACCTTATTCAATACTGTTATACATATAGCGAAACATTTACATACTGTGGGAAACATCTAGTCTTTCTAGATATTTAAGGTACACAATGTAAAAGTCATGGTCTAAAGTCATGCCTGTTAAGTACTCTTTGTTACTTCACAGGAATGGTTGCATTTTTGGACTGGAACTGTTAAACTTGATGTTTTGGAGAGTATGCATACTGTTCATGGGGGATGTATTCAGAGAGAGAAATGTTCAGTTAAATGAGCTGAGATTGTTTAGGCTTTGTCCCACATGTAGATAATATTATTGGTTATTAAAGGATAAATCCTAATGCTCAAATTATGTTGAAGTAGTAAAAAAAATTCCCTATGTAGATGTATTTTTGTTAATTTTTAGGAAGGACTGTCTTCTGGTAATGACCTTTGTCAATGTCACTTGTTAGAGCTTAATGTGCTCTCGAGCTTAGTCCTGGGAGTAGTGAAAAAGGAAAGGCGAGGGTGAGCGCTCTTTGCTGCCATCTCCGTCTCTGGAAGATGGTTTCACATTCTAACCGGGTGTGTGATTATGATCTCCATGTACACTTTTGGTAAAGTTCATGGGCTGACTGTGCACAAAGTTGACTGAACAACATCTAAGCTTTATAGACATTCCGAGGAGACAATATATGATTAAAGGTAGAGCTAAGGAGTTAGCCAGGTTGTAAATATCTTTTTGTTATAACTGATAGAAAAGGTGCATCTTGGACTTGAAATTGTTACACCACCTCTGAGCACTGTGTGTCAGAACTCGTCATTAGACGGGCAACAAAGGGGTGGAAGGAAGCATACAAGGACAGATGCATGTAGTGCGTTCAGATTTACATTTTGTGAGAGCCATTGATGTGTGCGTCTTCTGGCTGTACTGTAGGAATACATAAATAATTCAGTAGAAACATACCTTCTTGCTAATATCTTAATAGCAGAGATCTGATAACTCTTAGAAACAAACTGAGTATCCTCTGTCCTTTATGCCTCATTTTATGCTAAGCATGATAGGAAAACTGTATTTTAATTGTGACTCTGCCTGTACTCCTATCTAGCAGCCTGTTACTATTTTTATCTGTAGTGAAATTTATGACCCCAAGAAAGGTAAGATTACATTGTTTTCTAACAGACTGAGTTGGGGTAGCATATTCTTGGTTATCAAAAATACTCTTGTAGCTTTGGGATTTTTGAATTGGTGAATATTCATAAAGTGTGGATTTTCAATTTGTGAATATTTGTAACGTGCAGACAATCTCCATCACACAAAGTGGCATGTTGTGTATGTGGATATAGCACCTAGAAGAACACATCCAACTAAGCTGCTTATACCTGTGAATGACTTTGTTTTTTGCTTTTTGGGTACTTATTTCCTATGATGCATATATTAGCTTCCATAAAATAAAGATTATTTTAAAATTCAAGAAGTGTACTAATTAAGGAAATCAGCATATATATCAACAGCAAGCATCTGTTGAACTGTTCAGTGGGGGTGAGGTATATACACTCACGCACAGCCACATATATGTATATATGAATCGATGAACGCTCTGTAATTTCCAAAACAGTTCTCTAAAGTACATCACTTCAAAACGCTTCACTGCAAGGTCGTAAATAGTATTTACACACTGGCAGTGAAAATTCAAATTGTGTTCCTGTAGCCAAAATTTACCTTTTTATTTAGAAAAAGGATAACTGTGCACATGACATGGCATTTACTTTAGGCCTTTATAGTCCAATACATGGTATGTTAAGTTTCTCAGTTCCAGTTTGGGTGGGATTGGCAGTAAAAGTGTATTACAAAGAAAGAGCAATACCTTTTCACTTACCTCACCATGACTCTACGTTTCCCTTTCCTTGAGCTACCTTGCTCATAAAGTAATGATTTTACAATGCTATCGTGTCTCCAATAGAATAACTGAGAAGTACATACACTTCAGAAACAAAAGAAAGCAGAATAGTGCTTGTATGATTACAGGGAAACTTCCCCACTCTCAAAATACATAAACCATCAATAACAGGATTCTTCATTTTGTGGCAGATACAAACCACTGTGGTATTTAAATTTAGAACTTCACTCTGAGAATTACATTTTGAATATATATGGTAACAAAGTGCATCTTAAAGTGGTTTAAAGACATGCTTCGTGGCAGTTATTTTCTCACTTTATAGTTGGAAAACATAGAGAATCAAAATTGAGTGGAGCCCAAGATTTCCAAACTACTGGTTTACCCATAAAGCCCATCCTCAGAATTCAGTTGCCTCTTCAGACTTTCATAGGTACTGATGAGAAACACAGCCCTTCTGCGTCACAATAATATTTAATATGAAACTAAATAGCTCTTTAATTTTTAAAAATTAAAACACTTTTCCAGTATAATAGTTCAATTTTTAAAAACAATCCCATTAGGCTTAACTTGTGCAGGTAAAGGTGAGCATATCATGCTTTGCTCTAAGTGATTCTTTTCATTATTTGAACATCGCATCAAGAGATGGATGCGTAAGTCACAGATTTGGTTTTGACAGAGTTGATTAAGTTTGCTCATTGCAAATAACAACAATGGGTGCCAGCAGCACTGGGCTGAAAACATTGTGAAAGCCAGCAGCTGTTCTATGTAAGGGGCTAATTATGCATAATGGGCATCTAATTTGAGAACAATACAAAGTACATTTCATCTAAGCAGCAAAGAAATTGATGTGACATGTCCGATGTCTCTTTCATGAATTTGTTAATTGACCTTATTAAGTGTGAGGATGAGGAGTGAATGAATACCACTCTACTCTTAGCTCAGGAGCTGGAGAAGGGACAATGATTGGCTTTCGGAAGGTCTCAGGCATGTGATTCTGCGTCCTTATGTTTACGCCGGGATACACATTTCAGCAATGTGGCATTGTGCATTGTCACTGAATACTGTGTTTTTTCTTCATGTACTTACAAAATATAACAAGAGCTGGTGGTTTCAACATGTTGACAAATTTCAAAAATTAGAATTGAAGAGAAAAACCTTCTCTTTAATAACTTGTTTCACATTTATGAAATATCATGGTTGAAAATTATTTGATAAAATAAATATTTTAAACCTGATTAAATATAGAACATTACTGGTCCTGCCGCTTTCTTTAAATTTCATAAATTATTTCAAAGAAGCTGTATCTATTTGGATTTGTTTCTCACATCCTAAAGCGGGTAATATTGAGCCACTTACTACTTTGGAAACCATAAAGTTCAATCTACATTGTTCTGTTTTCGACAGACACTTGGCTCCTCAAGAACAGAAGGCATTTGCCTCCTGCTTATTACTGCAGCCAGATTGTGTATCTCAGTGCCTGGCTCATACAAAACTAGCAAGACAAGCATATGCTTTAGATGAATAAAGGGATGGGTGTAAATAAAATAATTGTGGTTGTCTAATTGTCTTGGGGATGAATGTCATCAGTAGGTAATTGGGGGGATGATTTCTTATGCCTTCTATTATCTAGTCGCATTTTCTTTGATAGGTGATATAGCATAATATATCACATATTTTAAGGTAGCACCCTTAGAGAGTTGAGTCATCCAGACTGATGTTCTATCACCAGGTAAATGTCAGGACCACTTAGAGGAAAAACACATAGTCTGAATCACATACACTTAATCTTGTATCCAAAGATACTTAAACTCTTCTAGTTCTATATTCTATGTTTTTAAAATATTTCCCTTTGGGCCGAAGGTGTATCTCAGTGGTAGAGTGTTTTCTGAGCATGTGTGAGGCCCTGGGTTTAACCCACAGCACTGCAAAACAAAGCAAAAGACTCAATTTGATGTGCTGCTTAATTAGTGAAAAAATAAACATAAACTCACTAACACTATGTTCAATAACACATAGTAGGTCTCACTTGCATTAGACTTCTTCCTTTTCCCTTAGAACTCCACATAGACAATTATGAGATTCAGACTGGCGAATCTGAGTGAAAGAATTCTTAATAATGCATTAAAATATTAGCCTCTGCTTTCAACATCACTGTAACCTGTGAATTATGCATCATTCTGCTGTTTTCACTTATAGCTTTGGAAAGCCTATCATCTGCTTATTTGATCTAGTTTCTTTACAAAACATATAAACTCATTCTGGTTTTAGATGGACTTAGCATCCAAATTAAACACAGTCACAGAGACAAACTTTCAGCAAGAACATTAATGGTTGCTTCAAGGAAATCAACATGAACCTCAATGGTCCATGTTAAATACCCATTAAATTCACTTGAGCTGCACTCTCCTCTTGACAGGGTAATTGCAGGGAGGCATAGTGAGGCTGACAGGTGAAGGGACCGCACAGATGGTGGGAGGGTGGAAGACAGGTGTTTGAATAGACTTAACCTTCCCACTAGGTCTGTCTACCTCAATGACTCTCAATATAGTTTTCTTGCCCCACAAGTTCCATTTTTTCCTCCTATTGGTTTTGCAGATGGACACCATGTAAACAGATAAAAATGACGCTAGAGTATATTTAAAATGTGTTTAAATATTAAACATGACATTGACGTAGGCCAACCTGGCTATCATAGATATAAATGTGTACATGATTTCCTCTGGTGATGAGAGCCCTTAAGTGCACAAAACCATCACTGGTCGTCAACTCTGAAAGCTACAAGCGGGTTCGGCTGCTGGAAAAGAATCATGAAATCATGGAAGTTCCACCTGATTACTTAAGTTACAAGTGATACTGTGTGGTCTTCTCTTGGGTCGGTCACCACAAGCATGAAAATAAACACGTGTACCAGTTTAGCTTATGCCAATATCTTTAAAGCAATGTTTAGGGATCTAGGAAAACAATAGGAAGCTACTTTACATCAAATCTGGCTCTGCCAGAGACTACCCCAATCTAACTGGCAACAGTTGGTCTAAAGTCCTTCAATCAGCCATCCTGGCATGATTGAAGCCAGTCACTGTACTAAGAAATACAGACTTTGGACTCCATTCCTCAGACTGAAGCAGTAAGGAACAACCAACTAGTCTGAAGAAGACCACAACTACACCTAAACTACCTCAGGAGAGAATCATAGGAGCCTTTCTGTGAAGAAAGTAGGATCAAGTAAGTAGAGGGCCACAGATCCTATTAGTCTCCTTTATTTCATACTGATTGATAATAATAATGCACTTTGGTCATAACTCTGTTTGGCCCTTCATCTGCATTTCTTCTTAACAGAAAAGGACCATGTATCTTTAGTATACAGCAGCCAGATGAAAAGACTTTGAATATTGAGCATCAAATTGCTTTCATGGGAGATATAAGCAAGTAGTCTTCATGTGGAAAACAAGTTATCTAAGGAAAACACTTAGCTTGCTATCCGCATCCCTTCCACCAGAGGTCAGTACTGAGCCCACCTGGAACGAAGCTACCCTTGAAGGGGTGAGAGTTGATAGGATTCTCTGTCTCTTAGCTGAAAATTATTGTGAAGCGAGCACTTTACATTGTCTACCTGAGGCAGACTTTTTGGGATTGTCCATGAGTCTAGGCTGTGGGAAATGAGAACCGAAATGACCTACCCAGCCAATATGCTGAGTGCTGGTCATGTGCTAGGACTGATCACAAGCCCTGGGAGGAGTGATAGGCAAGATAGACGAATCTTCTATTTTCACGAGACTTAAACAAACTAGGGTTACAGAAGCACACAAATAATTGCCCAAAAGAGTGTTGAAGTGCTGTTAAGTGAACTGATATATATATAGAAGTCAAGGATGCAACGGTGTATGTAACACAGCGATCTGGCCTAGGCTGGGGTTCAGCAAAGCTTCACTAGGAAAGCAGTATTTACATGAGGACAGGAAACATAAGTATTAGCAGCCAGATGAAGAGGAGACAAGAGTGTCCAGTTGTAGGACAGAACAAACATGAAGACCACAGGGAGGGAAAGAACTTGACATTGTTGAAGAGAAAAATTTTCATCAGCAGAGTTCATCATAAGGGTGAGCTACAACAAGATGGCATCTGTCCTTACAGGAACTTAGTTCTTTCGAACAAGAAAACCAGCGGAAAGTTTAAATGGAGGCTGAGGGGCAATAGCTTTACAAGTCCACTTTGGATATGTAGTGTATAACTGGAAAGATCAAAGGTGGAGATGGGGAAGGGGTTTAGAAACTACTATAATGTTTCCAGAGCAAGATATGATGGAGATCTGGACTAAGGTGGACCATTGGGAATGCGGAGAGATGCAAACACACAGATGAGCTGGCTCTTTCCCCAAACCTTAGCTGGGTCCATCCTTCTGTACAGTTAATTAGGCCAGAGGATCTAAGTGATTTCTTATTGTCTGACTAAGAATCATTGTCATTCCTATAAATGGACTCAGCAATGCTTACGCTGTCAAAAACAATGCACGGTACATCCAGGCACCACCAGGAAGATGCCAAAAGTGTAAGGTTAATTTTCACGTACTAGACAATAATGAGATAAAAATGAAGCTATATTGCTGCTACTATGTTATTAAGTTGTCCTATTAATATGGTACATTGAGAATAACTGATTGCATTGTAAAAATATAATTATAATTAATTTAATAAGATTAAATGAAACATAATATATCATAAATAACTTAAGCCACAAGAATTGTAACTGGACGATAGGAATTTTATTTTAGAACACCAATCCTTCCTTCCTTCCTTCCTTCCTTCCTTCCTTCCTTCCTTCCTTCCTTCCTTCCTTGGAAATTGACAATGGCTATTTCAGGTCTTCATCTATTTGTGTTCTCTTTAACTTAGCCCACTCTCCTTGCTGGACTGTCTCCATTGTCTGGAAAATTCTTTTGAATTTCTCTGTTTCTTGATGTGCTAATTCTTCTGCTTTCTGCTTCTCCTTTGAATTTATGCCTTTTTCCTGTTAGATTTGGTAGTACTTTCTTTGGCTCTCTTGTTTCCCTTTGACCTGCCATTTCTTTTCTGCTGCTACAAACTTCAGTGATCTCTCGCCCTTTCCTTCTGTGCTTTGCTCTTTTTTTTTTCCCTCTCTCTCTCTTTTCTACACTCACTGATGTTTTCTCTCAGGAAACTGCTACTTTTTGTAAGAGGAAGAGAAGTGAAATTCCCAATTTACCCCATCAGGGATGAAGTCTGTGTCTCTAATGAAGTCAGGAGAAGAAGTTGATTGAATGAGCCAGAGAGCAAGAATCCTATTTCTGGGAAACAAAAACCAGGTGATGTAACAAAGATTTCTCAGGACTCTCTCACTGCGGAGCTTTTTCGCTAAGAGGTGAGTTTGGATGTTTGAGTTTTACCGCTAAAGTTACTGCTTTAGATTGTATTTGTTGTATCTGTAGGAGGCATATGTTAGGGATACAGAGTACATTTTTAATATACTGTTATCATTACACGTATAAGAAATATGAAATAACCACACAGTAACTCAGATCAGTGGTCAGGATTTTAAAACTTGAAGGCACGTTAAAAAATTTGAAAAGCAAGTTAATCTAAAGAGTAACTAGGTAGCAGCCAGGTGTGGTGGCACACACCTGTAATCCCAGCACTTGGGAGGCTGAGGCAGGAGGATTGCCACAAGTCTAAAGCCAGCTTGGGCTACATAGTGAGTTCAGAGATAGCCTGAACTATATCGCAAGACCCTGTCTCAAAAAAACAAAATAAAACAAAACAAAGCAAAACAAATAAAGTAACTAGGTATCACCTCCTAGGAGGAGCCTTTATGGCAATTGAAATGAAGAAGGTTTATTTTTATGAGATGGAAACGAAAGGACAGTTTAAAGGAAATGGAGACTGACTTCCATCCATGAAGTCTGCAGGAAGAAAATGACAGGAAAGAAGAATGAATGGATGAAGCACAGAGAGAACATGAGTGATGTCCTCTCTGTATCTGGGCATAGACAGGTGCTGGGCCAGGTGTGTACAGCTGTGACACCAGATATTGTATCCCCACACTCATGAACTTCAGCAGTCAAGTCCCAAAAGTCACAGAAAAAGGAATGCAAAGGCACCAAGTCATTTATTCATCCATTCATGTAACAAATAATTATTAAGCTCTTACTATGTTCTAGTCACTGTTCTTGAATGAGAATATAGTAACAACAACACAAAGTGTCTTCCTGAAGGACCTTACATTCTACTGTAGGAAAGTAAACCCTTCAACAAATATACAACTTTCTATTACACTAGTAGTAGCAATGATAATGACTAACACTCACAGAATGCTTGCACATGGCCAAGCATTATTCTTACTGTTTTACATCTATTAACTCCCTTGCTACTCACTAATACCCATTTTATAGATGAAAGATGATAGATGCATTGCCTTACTCAACTAGCATGGCCTTAAGTAGCAAAGTTATATAATGTCATATAATAGATATGCATAATGCTATATAATATCAGTGCATACTATACCCAGATTTGGAAATTGAGGAAGAATGATTCATTGTTGCTGCTGTTATTGTTACTGTTATTGTTGTTTGGTGCTGGGGACTGAACTCTAGGCCTTCACACTGAGGTATATCTAAGTCACGAAATTGACAGACTGGGCTCCAACTTGTGACTCTCCTGCCTCAGCCTCCCAAGCATGTGCCACCAGAACTGACTGAGGGTGAGTAATTTAGAGAGAAATAACAGAGTCTTTGGGGTATAAGATCTTAGATCAATGTTCTGCCAAGTTCTCCAATATTAGCTTCAGTTATTTCCTATATGTAAAAAGAGGAAAATGAGACCTGATTAGAAGGGCTTCTACAAGTGTAAAATAAGATCAAGTTACATAATGATTGTAAAGATTTACACGGCACTGGCATAGAGTAAGTGTTTGTCAAAATTAAATAATGGTTCAAGCTCGGCAGCACCAAAAGCAAAATGAAAAGACACATCACTTATGCTTGAGTGTTCCTAGTATAAGAAATAATTGTTTCTTTGAGGATTTAATAACTTTGATGACTTAGAAGGATGGGAAGAGGTTCAGATCCCTTCAAGGGAAATGGACTGTGCCAAGCAACAATCCTATTCAGCAGGCAGATGACAGTGGGGGCTCCCTGAGGGGCTCAGACCCACAAAGTGGGCTGAGCAGTAGGGCAGAGAGAAGCTGAGCCCAGGGCGTTAGTAGGACATCAGTAACCACAGGGAGACCCTGAGGCTGGGAGGGACCATGCAGGTCATTGAACACAGGGCTGAGAGCAAAGGGGCTGGGCCAGGCTGAAGCCTTGCCATTGAAGGAAACCTCACCTGGAACTGCAAGGTAGCTCTTTGTACAGATCTAAATGGAAAGAACTTGGCCTGAAGCAATGGTGTCCATTTTTATTAGTCTCATACAACATCCTAATCCTTTCTTTTGCTCTTTTAAACTTACTCTGTTCGTTAAGAACCTAGATGGGATTTCTTACTATTGTAGAATGAAAAAAAAAGTTTTTATTAATGTGTTTCTTGGTTTTTTTCTTTTTTCTACAATCATATCCTTGACTTACCAGTCTTCTTCATTGTTAGCAATCCAAGATGAGCCAAGTTCATTCAAAGGATTTCTTTAAAGACATATTGGTTTGGGTTGGTTGGTTGGTATACTAGAAAAACATGAGCCTCAGCATTCCACAGATTTTCTTGGCCAATCACAAAGACTTTAGCAATCAAGATTTCTGCCAAGGACAAAATAAAAATAAATATTGCCTCCCTGTGTTAGGATGTACACTGACACTGCAGGCAATGTTCATGGTTTAGAAGTGCAGATGGGTATGTTTATGCTGGATTTTGTCAATTTTGTCTTCTAACATTTTTGGAAATTTACTTAGCTGTTTACATATCTTTTCTTCCTCCCTTTTTTGAGTGGTGAATGGGAAAAATAAGTATTATAATATTGTTGAATTAGAGGTAGTATGACTTCAATGCAATTTATCTCTTACATTGGGACATTCAATTAAAAATAACTAATTTAATGCAATAACTTTATGGAGACAGAAAAGTATAACGTAAACTTCACGCTATATTACAAAACATGAGATTTAACACATGTGCTATCCATAGTGAAAAATTGTTTTACAACAGCAAACAGGCTCTTTCAAACTACTCTCGGTGTCATTAATAAATTTTATAATATACTAGGTTAAAGGTGTTAGTCAAAATAAGTTCCACATATTGTCACTATCATTATTAACATGCTACTTTGGGAACTTTCTAAATGACACAGAACTAAAGTTCGCAATTGCTTTCTTGGTTTTCAGATTTTCCCTAGAAAATATCAAGGATTCAAATACTTGATCCTTTTTAGTTAAATTTCCTGAGACAACCTGAAATGACTAGCTGTCACCAGTGAATCTTGAAGTTGTATTATATGGTCTTAACTAGTACTTATATAGTAAGTACTTAAGTAGGTGCTCAATAAATATATGCAAGCCTATTAATAGAATCCCCAATATGAGTAATTAGCGCTGTCCTCTTTTGACAGATCCTGACCTATGAGTACGAAGCTATGCTGACACATAACTGAACGAGACTCAACATTTTTTAGAGTGTTCTCAATCATGGGCCCTCAGCACAGTTATAATAAGACGCTTAACATGGGAAACAACACAAAAGAAAAAGATCAGGGAAAAAAAAAAAAACTTGAGGGAAGCCAGCCTGTAAAACCAAAGAGTTCTTTGACTGGAATTGCCATTATGGAAATACACACATTAGTAGCTCTAGATAGGAAAGATGGACTTGTGGGCAATGTTTGAACAAATATTGCTATTTCCTTATGTTAAAAAAAATCAAATTCACATTAACTATTTTTTCAAACTTTTTGACTGAATTTCCAGCAAATCAAAAGAATCTATTTGTATTTTTAAAAATTAAAAATACTGGAAAAACTCTGTCTTCATAGGAAAGAATAATGAGGACATGTGAATTTGCTGAGAAAGTTTTTGTCTTTGAAAGAATTACAGGGTTAGCGTTAGGTTAGGGTCAGGATTAAGGTTCATGAATTTTTATATATTCTGGACCCACTGGCCCAGTTTCTCCCCACCCCCCACCCTAGAGAGGTGTCCCTGAACTTTGGGAACCTGCTGCTTTCTACTAATAAATGGTGGCTGTGGATCACATGTAGGTATACTGAAACTGAATCACATCTGGGAGGACATTCATTCAGGTCCTCAAATCAAATTTGTCTTCAGTCATCTATGAGGTAGCTATTATCAGTATTACCTGTGTCACCTGCAAAGACCCAGGCCACCCACCACCACAGTGCAAAGGGTCTGGGACAACTTTGTGACTTAAAGGGAGTCGCCTTTCAACCCAAAGGACTGCTCTCAGCACACATATTACTGGGATCTATGATTTTGTCAAATGGCAACCTCTTTCTTCGAGTCTAAGAAACTCGATAGAAAAGTGAAGAAATTAAATTAAAATAGAGTTTACCAGACCATCTTCTAGCCCAAAAGGGGATTTTGTAACTTGTAAAAGAGAAAATGGGCAAATCTCCCCAGAGCTACCCTGATCTTCGTGCAATCACTACCACAGGCTTGCACCTGTTCCCACAGACTCCTTGCCTTCTGAAGCAATTCTCTTGGATGCATTTGCAATTTGCTATTTGAAAATGATTACCATGTTGTCTCTATCTGGCACAATGACAAGTAGAAAATGCCCTTTTAGTCATGTCTTGGTTTGCCTGGGCACGCAATGGTGCCATTCGGTGTATGCAAGAATCTGGGTACCTAAATGGTTTGCTTAATGAATATATCTGATAAGATCTTGTGGCTCAATATCCTTTTATAATTGCTTAACATGTAGATTAGCCAATTTTGCATTTCTACAATAAGTGCCCAATACTCCTCAAACTCTTCAATGAAATTGAAAGAAAGCAATCCTCCCTAACTCATTTCTGGAGGCAAATATTACTCTGATACCAAAACCAGAAAAAGACCCAACCAAAAAGGAGAACTATAGGCCAATCTCCCTAATGAACATTGATACAAAGATTCTCAATGAAATACTGGCAAATAGAATGCAGCAAATCATCAAGAAAATTAGACATCATGACCAAGTGGAATTTATCCCAGGAGTGCAGGGATGGTTTACCATATGCAAATCAATAAATGTAATGCACCACGTCAACAGAACCAAAGACAAAAATCACATGATCATCTCAATAGATGCAGAATAAGCTTTTAATAAAGTCCAACACTTGTTCATGGTAAAAACCTTACTGAAACTTGGAATAGATGGTATCTACCTCAATCTGATAAAAACCATCTATGACAAACCAACAGACAACCCTATACTAAATAGACAAAAATTGAAAGCTTTCACTCTAAAATCAGGAACAAGACAAGGATGTCCACTCTCACCATTCCTTTTCAATATAGTTCTGGAAACATTATCCAGAGCAATCAGACAAGACAGAGAAATAAAAGAAATAAGGATAGAAAAGGAAGAAGTTAAATTATCACTATTTGCAGATGACATGATACTCTATGTAGAAGACCCTAAAAACTCCATCAAAAGGCTGCTAGAGTTAATAAAAAAATTCAGCAGTACAGCTGGATACAAAGTCAACACTCAAAAATCAATAGCATTTCTGTACACAAACAACAAACACACTGAGAGAGAAATTATGGAAATAACACCTTTCACAATAGCATTCAAAAAATGAAATACTTAGCAATCAACCTAACCAAGAATGTAAAAGACCTATATGCTGAAAACTATAGTACTCTAAAAAAGGATGTTGAAAAGGATGCTAGAAAATGGAAAGATATCCCTTGCTCTTGGTTAGGAAGAACCAATATTGTGAAAAAGGCCATACTCCCAAAACTATTATACAGATTTAATGCAATCTCAATCAAAATAGCATTAACATACCTCACAAATTTAGAGAAAACATTCTTAAAATTCATTTGGAAACAGAAGAAACCTAGAATAGCAAAGACAATTCTGGGCAACGAAAACAAGGCAGGAGGCATCTCAATCCCTGCTTTGAAATTATACTACAAAGCTACAGTGATAAAATCAGCATGGTACTTGCAAAAAAAAATAGACCTGAGGATCAATGGGAACAGATTAGAAGATGCAAACACAGCTACAAAGACACTCAGCCACCTTGTATTTGACAAAGGGGCTCAACATGTTCACTGGAAGAAAGGAAGCCTCTTTAATAAATGGTGCTGGGAAAACTGGCTTTCAACATGCCAAAGACTGAAACTAGACCCATGTTTATCACCATGCACTAAACTAAAGTCAAAATGGATCAAAGATCTAAATATGAAAATAGAAACACTAAATCTACTGGAAGACAAGGTAGGTAGAAACCTTGAGGACATGGGGTAGGCAAAGAGTTCATGAACAAAACTCAAACCACACAGGAAATACTTTAAAGAATCAACAACCAGGATCTCGTCTTATTAAAAAGTTTTTGTACTTCAAAAGAAATCACCAACAAAGTGAAAAGAAAACCCACAGAATGGGAAAGAATTTTAGCTAACTGTCCCTCAGACAAAGGACTTATATCCAGAACATATAAAGAATTGAAAAACATCATGCCCTCCAAATTCAAAGACCCAATCCAAAAATGGGCATCTGAGATGCACACACACTTCTCAGATGAAGAAATACAAATGACAAATAAATACACGAAGAAATGCTCAACATCACTGATCATTTGAGAAATTCAAATTAAAACATCAATGAGATTCCATTTCACTCCAGAAAGAATGGCTGCCATCAAGAAATCAACTGATAGCAAATGTTGGTGGGGTTGTGGGGAAAAAGGAACACTTCTCCACTGCTGGTGGGAGTGTAGACTGGTGCAGACACTGTGGAAATCAGCATAGAGATTCCTCAAAAAACTAGGATTGGAAGTCCCACTCAATCCAGCTATTCACCTTCTGGGCATTTTCCCAGAAAAATTGAAAATGTCATGTCACAGTGATATATGTGCAACCATGTTCATAGCAGCACAATTTGTAGCAGCTAAATCTTGGAAAAAACCAAAATGGCCATCAACCACAGAATGAATGGAAAAAATGTGGTATTTTTATACAACAGAATATTACTAACCTATAAAAAGGATGATCTTGAGGCTTTTATAGGTAAATGGAGGCAACTTAAGACTATACTCATAAGTGAGACTCACATTTGTAAATGTTGTATTGTTTCCCTAGTGTAAAAAAAAATAATAATAATAAACTAAAAGAATAAGATCCAAATTGTACAATAGATACTGTAAAGATGAGAGGGAAAGAAAGTGCTGAAAATTAAAAACAACTGGGATAGGGGAATGGAGAAATGGAAGAAAGGAAAAAATTATATGTATGTAGGTATACACATATAACTATGTAAAAGTGTGCAAGATAGATAGCTATACTATTAATTCTCTATTAATTCATCAAAAAGAATAGTCTGTACTGTCATTGTTTGATTGTCTAATCATTTTTATGCCTGGATCTTGTAACTTGAACAACTACTTCTAAGATAACAATATGCAGTATATTAACTAATGTGGATTTCTTGCTGTTTTGTTTTTGAAATTCTGTATTATTTCTACCCTTTTTCTGTTTTGCTTAAAAAAAAAAAACAGTGCCCAAAACAATTAACTTTATAGAGAAAAGATTTATTTGGTTGAAGTTTTAGACTTTCAAGATTCAAAAGCAATCTGGTAGCCCCATTGTTTTGCCCTCTAGAAAGGGATCATATTTCAGTGCCCAATAGTGGGAGCTCACCTAGCAGCGGCCACATTTTGAACTAAAGCAGAGAAAGACTGAGACACCGGAGTCCCACAATCCCCTTTGAGTCCCGCCTTCTCAGTGACTTAGGGCCTCCCATTAGGGACTGTCTTCTAAAGGTTCCAACATCTCCCAGTAGCACTATACTAAGAGGGGACCCATCTTTTAACACACAGACTTTTGAGGTACACTTAGCTTCCAAAACACAACACATGACTTGCCATAGTCAATAATAGCAATACCAACTCTAACATTCACCTTATCAAAAGCCAGATGTTATGCTAAGTGCTTCTTATTATTTCATTTCGATTTTTTTTTTTTTTTTTTTTTGCCTCACCGGAGATCGAACTCATAGTCTTGCACCTGCCAGGCAGGCGCTTAAGCTGCTGAGCCAAACTCCCAGCCCTAGTTTTTTTGAGGCAGGGTCGCACTGTGTAGCTCAGGCTGGTCTTGTGCTCACGTTGTAGCCCAAGCCGGCCTCCAACTCACAATGCTCCGCCTACCTCAGCCTCCTGAGTGCTCATTTTGACCTTGTTAACAATGTAATGTAACTGAACACTTCACACGTCGCCAGGTTGCAAGAACACACGTCTCTTTTATATTCAAATCACAATAATCTCAGTCTACTTTCCTCATCAGTATTGGAGGCTGAGTGTCCCATGTCTCTTTATAAATCTCTCAGGGTGCATGGAAAATTCTCCTTCTCCCCAAACTTGCCATCTACATTGCGTTGGTCTGAATCTGGTCACTGCTGGGCAGTTCTGTAGATATCCTCTTCCTGACCCAAGGCTGGTTTCCCTCTGGTAGCAGCTGTTCTCCTTGGCACAGCTCATTCTCAAGAGTGGGCTCAGACAATTTCCATATTTCCCTAAATAATGAGGATTTAACTGTGATGTTTCGGCAAGACTCTTAACATTGGTTTTGGCAACAAAACAGAGTAATGTGCAAAGGAGTTGCAAGTGGTTACTAGACAGGCTGCTCTCAGTCCTCAGGCTCAAGACTTATGTGTGTGGCCCTAGTGAGGACTATACCCCTAAGGTGCACTGATCAGTTTTCTCCTTTCTTACAGAAGAGTGAAGGAGTCAATTTAAAGAGCTGGAAATGAAATGGAATGAATTTGCAAATATCTCTTGCATTTTGAGACAGAACTTCTCTTTTCTCAAGCCCTAAACAGAAGCATGGTCATCTGATAGCTCCTAAAACCTAATCCATAGGCTCTTATTTTCTATCCTGAATGAGAGCCTCTATTCACAGAGCCTATCTCCAAAGACTCCCACACCAACCATTTGTAAAAATAGGACAAACCACCATGGATACATTTGCCACCTGTTTACTTATTCTCTCTTCTCTCGTACTGTATTGGGTACGCTATGTCCCCCCAAGTCCTCATACTTTTGATGGGGCTGAGTCTAGTGCTTACATTCAGTTTGTTGTCTACCGCAGGGATTGGCAATGTGAGCACTGCACACGCCCAGGGGTGGAGCTGAGATACAGTGTAAGGGAAGGTGGGTCTTCCTCTTGCGCTTCTGTGCTTCTGCCTCTCTCTCTCTCTCTCCTCTCTCTCTCTCTCTCTCTCTCTCTCTCTCTCTCTCTCTCTCTCTCTCGCCAGCATGCTTGTGGCTTGTGGCCGCCATGAACGGCAGCCCTGCCACACCATGCTACCTTGGAGCCAACTAAATAAGGACTGAAACTCCCGAGAGACTGTAAGAATAAACCTTTCCTTCCCAAATTTTAGGCGTCAGGTATTTTGTCTCGGCAATGAGTGAAAAGTAACTAAGACACGTACCATGTATGATTGCTTTCACATTCCCAGCCCAGGCCCTTTTAGATCACAACCAGCTGTCTTGGATCCAGGACACCATCCAGTTTCTGCCTCTATCTGCACTGTGTTTTGTTTATATTACCCTACTGAATTCTCACCATGGTCTTATGAAATCAGTGTGTCTGCTGTGCATTTTCTCATTGACTATGCGCAGTTGATTAGATTGGAACTAACATTAGGCTACTTTATGGATGAAGGCACCTGAGTTCAGAAGGTTCAGGCAGCTTTCCCAAGGTAATAGACACACAGGAAGCACCACATCCCTTCTTCCAATGCCAGCCTATTTGTCAAGGACATTTTACTGACTTTAGGAACTCCTTAGCCATTTTATTAACTAGCACTGTCTTCTTTGCTTTCTGGTTTGGAGCAGGCTTTCCAGATGTATTAGCATCTGTCTTCAGATCATTACCCATAGACAGATCACGAAATGAGGCAAACCACCACTTTTCCAAATATATCACCCCTGATCTATGCCCATGGACAAGATGTCACTCACCCACAATCTCAAGACTTTCCTGATCCCTCCATCAAATGATCTTTCTCTGCACTGCTATTAGTACTTCTCTTTATAAACCACATACTATAGCATTTCGTTATTTATTACAAAAAGTCTTTGTTACACACAGTCTTTCTTTGCTCTCCTGTGCATGTTATTCCTGTACATTCTAGCTTTGTGTTCCACATCAGATGGAAATTCCTTCAAAGATAAGGACCAAGTCTTAACATTTTTCTCTAGAATGTAGTGCTAGTACACACAAAATCCTAAATGAATATTGATTTGATAGAATGTTGATAAAAAAGAAGAAACTGGTACAAATAATTTCATGAAGTCCCTTAAAGTATATTTTTAAAATTATTTTCATAAGGTCAGTCAACGTACAAGTGCCATAAAGTGACAATGATAATTCTTCACGCTAGTAGCAATGATTTGATCTTTCAAAACGTTTGAGAGGAGATACATTCATAGGTAAATGGTAAAAAGAAACAGAGACATGTGGTTTTTAATAACTTGAAAAAATGAGTTAAAATAGCATGTTGGAGTTTCTGAATAGTAATTCATACACATTAAATTCTTACATGATCTTATATCAACATTTTCTAAAGTGCCTCTGGATATCTATTATCTAGTTTATGTAAATAAATTGACCACATGAGATTTGCAACTTAAAAAACTAGCTTTTAGGGCCGGGAGTTTGGCTCAGTGCCTTAAGCGCCTGCCCTGGCAGGCGCGAGGTTATGAGTTCAATCCCCGGTGCCGCAAAAAAAAAAAAAAAAAAAAAAAAAAAAAACTAGCTTTTGGTTTGATTTCTTTCAGAAACAATTGTTTAATTATAAAAAGTAAAAGCTTTCACATTTTTGCAAGCATTTTAGTTTAAAGAAATTTTTTTAAATATAGATTTAATAAAATAATGTATTAAAAGCTTACTAGTTTTTCTCTGTCCTTTGTGAGCTCTTGCTGCTTTTTCAGGAAACCAGACTGCTTTCTGATTTCAAATGATATACCTTTTGTCTTGTTAATATTTCTGGAATTTAAAAAAAATAATCACAGGTATAAAGTTAAACCTATTTCAGAAACATTAACAAAAATAGTCCAAGACTATCTTGCCATGGGCCATTGTTATGCCCTTTAAATGATGTAAACTTGATCAGAATTAGATATTGAAGTAGACAACATTCACTGGGAAGTTTTTATTTCTTTCTTATTTTCTTAAAAATCCCCCCCAAAACTTGTTTATTTCAGCAAAGATACGCACCCCTATCAGCCTTTGGAAAGTTTTATTTAAATGCCTCTGCCAAATGAAAGGCTCCTTTCATGCCATTTCAAGCCCTGAAGTACCAAAAGGGTAAATAACTTGAAGTATCATTTTTGACTGACTTGACTTTGAAACAGGAGCAACCTTCATCAACAGCTGCGCTGCCGCGAGTAGCTTACCTGCCTCTCTAAACACAACTCTCCAGGTCCCACTAATGTTGGTAACGATGATAAACACTGTAATTCACTGGATTAATGAGTTAGAGCCAACAGAGAAGGACAAAAACTCATAACTTTCCCACAAACTTAGTTAAATGTCAAGGTTTTTAAAGGCCTAGTTAGCAAGTATATTAGATGAGATATGTCAGTTTCCCAATTTACGACTCTGACTTGTCTCTTGTGATTCCTTATAGCCTCTAGCCATTCTCCTCTTACCTGAGGCATTCTCTGGCGAAAACCTGATGCTTCCAGTCATTCTGCATTCTTGTGTTTCTTCAAAAATAATTGGACAGGCACCTTTCCATAAACAATCACCATTAGTTATATATACAGTACACAGATAAGAATACCACACAAATATGTTTCAATGGAATGTCTTGAGCCAAATAATAATAATTTGGCCTGCGTGTTACAGATGTGATTGACAGAGAGTTAATGCACTTAGCACTTTTCCAGGAGGCTGAGAATGAGCTCCTTGATGCTCAGAAAGTCCTGCTCCCAGAAAAGTGACATAGACATTGACCATTGAGTTTGTTGCCATTCAATAGCCGGTTCCCTTTCCAGACTCTATGATTAAAGTCATTATAGGAACTGTCAGCAGAGGGGAAGAAATGGAAACTGTCACAAGAAGCAACTGTGTGAAATGCTAAAGATTTCCATAATGTTTAACAGTTTTAAAGGAAGGGCTTTAACTTAATGAAGATCAACCTAAATTGTAAAGCTGCAAGCTTCAAATATTTTCTGATTGATTACCACCCTGTCCCTCTTGGGATTTATTTTTTTTCTTTTAAAAACCTTCTTATAAAAAATTCTGAAATTAAAGCCTAAAAGGCTTTATACTTATTGCTATAAGCAAAATTTACAACAAAAATGAATTAATATCTTTCAAGGGTCTTTTCCTAAAAGCATGTATATTCTGTGGGGAAGGCTGATGAAATGTAAGTTTAAACTGAATAAAATAAAAGTATGTAATTTAAAACATTTCACCAATTATTTTTCTATTCAAAAACCTGATAATGCTAATGTTCAAATGAATACAGTATTTCCAATCCAATGATAATCCTGGACATGTTTATAAATTGCTGCTAGATATATTTTTTTCTAAAATGAAAATTGAAGCTTTGAGTTATAATTAAGATTTGTTTCTATTTTGTAACCTTGTAAATGCATTATTTGATATATAGACTACTAAAATTGTAAGTTCAACACTTCAGAACTCATTAATTTAAAAGAAGTAGATTTTTGAGTACACTCAACTATTGGCACTATTAGATTAAAGTTTTTGTTGTTTTATGCTGTGTTTAAAGCCAAATTGGAATTCTGAGCTGTTTCAGACCAAAGGAGCCTATGGAAACCTGGTAACCAAGTGTAATGTGGGGTCCTGAATCAGATCTTGAAACAGAAAGGAGCCTTTAGGAAAAAACTAGTAAATCCAAATAAAGGAGAGAATTCAATTAAACTACAATAATTCCTTAATTGTGGTGAACTTGCTATGTAACTAGGGTTGCCCTGGGAAATCTGTATGCTAAAAGATGTTTTGCTGTTTAACTGAAATTCAAATTTAACTGCACTTCCTATATTTTTAATAGTTAAATTTGGCCACTGTGTTGGTAAAGAAAATTGTTCTACATAGGATATAACACATGAGCAGTATATAGGAACTTGCTGTAATATCTTTGCCACTTTTCTGTAGACCTAAAAGTATTCTAAAATAAAAACTTCAAGAGCCAATGAAAAAATATATAGCCCATGAAATGTATTTTGCTTTAATATTTTTAGTTGGAGCATTTTAAATACCTATGAAAGATTAAAATCTGATGTAAGCCTGAGCTTTGTGTTTTTTCCCAATATGTAAACAAGTTTGTCCTTTAAAAAATGTATGCTTTAACCCCATTTGTCAGTGAGAGAGAACCTGATACAATAATACTAACAGTGATATTCTATTTATTTTTCTCTCCTCACCTGCTATGCCCAGGTTTTGACATTAGGAATATTGTGTTTGATATTTTGTGCATTAAAAACCACTTTAGGCTTTGGTTCCGTTTTACTTCCAGTCAGAAAGATCAGAAAAAGCTCAAGTCACACAGTGAGAAACTTTATCCACTGAATGAGACATTATCCATTCCACCAGACTGCAAATCAAAGAGTATCTCTTAGGCTGCTTAAAAATTCATTTTAAAATCTGATCCTGATTGTACTTTTATGGTAATTTCATACCATCAATCATCCTTTTACCTTTAGTCTCTGGGTCCACTGCTCTCCCAATAGATCTCATTCACTCTACCTCATTATAATTCTTTAGGTGAGAAAACAGGGTAAGAAACCTTAACAGAAAATGAGAGAAAGATGTAAATTTCTTGAGAAAAGTCAGGTTCACTAAGAAGTAGAGCTAATGATATGTTCTGATCTTTTTTTTTTTGTAATTAAAATATGGGAGGAAATACGTACCCCCAAAAAAGAAAAAAGAAAGTCTCCCATGCAAAGAGCATAGTCCTAATCTGCGTTCAATCTTGATTTTATACTTCATAGTTTTTAGCAGTGATGGTGCTGACTTGTTTCTGCCATTTGAAGTGAAGAAAAGAAGTATTTTTAAAACTCTTCAGAACTTCTCTTCTATTGTGTGATGTTTGCCTGTCCTTGACCTAGGCCACCTCCTTTCTAATTCTGTTTTCAGTAAACAAAATGTCTGAGTGTGAATTATCAGCATGCAGCTGTAAACCACACAGAGCAGGTCCCTCTCTAGGTAGAGTTATGGGAAATCAATAATACAACTTTGGTTATTATTCTCCATTTGGCAATGTATATGTGCCTGTTTCCACTAACAATTAATCACTGAAAGGGAATAGCATGCGGCTGTGTGTCAGCCAGAAAGTGCTCATGGCAAGTGAAATGATTTCCAACATTCGGTTTAAGTCAAGCATTCATTCAGCCTTTTCAGCATGATTCAATTTTACTAACAATAAATGTTATATTTTCACTCCATTGATTTGAATGCTGACTCCGGTGTAAAGCATATTTCTTAGAGCAACAAGAAATGTAGTAGATAATAAACCCAGCAGCACACGCAGCTCAACCGCAGTACATTTAGATTGAAATAAAAAAAAAATGGCCATTAACCACAGGGGAAAGGACTGATTTCTATGAAATACCAGGTCCAGCTGCACTATTGCGTCTAATGTCTTTAACAAAATGTTGCCATAAACCACAGAATGCCAATAATAGCAATAATCCCTCCAAACTGGGTTGTTACCAGCAGTTAGTGACCAGTTTCTTAGTTAATGGCCTGAGGGGAAAGGCTTGAAGAAAGCTGTATTCACTATTTCCTCCCAGGCAATTTAACTGGGTGCATTAAACTGCATTTTCATTGGGATTTCAAAATATTTGTGCTCTGACAAGGCACTTATCTGAAGATCTTTTGATTAAATCTCCATCTCCACAGTCTTAGGAAGCCCAAATAAGTACTGAATCTAATTGTGGAAGAGGTAATTCAAATGTTTTAATTAACAACATAATTAACAATCTGAAATATATAAAAACATATATGCCCCGACAGTCATATAGAGTTTCTTTGTTCATGATTTAATCCCGTGTGCCCTTGATGAGCTGTGAGTGGACCCTGCACTCATTCACTTCCACGTGGAGTTGATAATCCCTTTGCCGACCTTCCAGGGTTCTTGTGAGGATCAAAGGCAATTTTATTTGTGAAAGACATTGAAAACAAGCTGGCACCCACACTGCATAAGGCAGCGACCGACGGCCAGCTAGACCCCCTCCTTCATCAGGAGGAAACCGTGTCCACAGGACGGAGCTAACTGGTTAATTCTCACAGATGCCTGGAGGGTTAAATTTTAACTCCGTATTGCAAAGAGGATTGAAAGCAGGAGGGAGAAGGAAACCAAAGAAATGAGTTTTCAGTGATTGCTTCCAGCGAAAATCTTAGTTCATTCAAATCTAGATTGCAAATTCAAGATTAAGAGATTTCACTTTTCGGGTTTAAAAAATACCAACTTCTTTTACTTCTTTTATTTTACTTCTTTTCAAAATGTGGTTTTCCTTTTTTCAGGTGTCATGAAACATCTGATTGTTAGAAGATAGTTTCTGTTAGAAATAAATTATACCTGGCATACAAATTAATTTAGGCCCATAGATTTGGAACTTAAAGAGATTATAAGGAATTTTTAAATTCCACATGTGAAAAAAATAAGAATGTTATAATAATTCATATTGGGATAAGCTGCCTGACATTCTTCTTATTTAGTATGTTATTACATGCCCACTGAGGTACTGTGCTAATAAATGAAAGAACAAATACTTTTCAGATGATAATCTGGTATACTGTCATTGAAATGTCCATAATCATGGTATGATAATAATAGATTTAACAATCACCTCTGAAGAAGTTCAAAATAATATTTTACATGCCATCTTTTTGGATATATTGTTTTTTCTTATTGCATCTAAAATAATTTCTTTTTCTAAGTTATATTTTACATATGTAATTAACACATTAAAACAAGGCATGGCTACCACAAACACTTTTCACCTTTCAATACATTAATCATAGGAATACACTTCTAGATTTAAACTAAAATGTTCTGACACTGTTTATATATCAGTCATAAATAATTCAGAAACCTGAATAGGTTACATAGTATTATTTAATTCATCTACTTCCATGTTCTTTTGGTTTGAAGTGAAGTACTTCAAGTGCTCATTAATTGCAAACATTAACCTAACTTTATAAATAAAGGCCAAAATGACTGATGTTACAAAGAAAACAGGCACAGGTTTGCTTGGACTCATTAGATCCCATGCTATCTCAGATTACGAATACTTTTATGTGCACACTGAGAGGATAAAGGTAAAAAGTATTCTCTCTTTCTCTCTCTCTCCCTCTCGTCCTGTCTCCCTCTCTCCATAAACACACACATACACACACTCACACACTTTTATTGTATATTAAACATATTATTTTTTCTGTATGAAAGAATCAAAGAATATAAGCCTTAACTTGCATAGTAAGTGTATCAAATTTAAATTACACTTTGGGGAAAATAAATATACACTTGGAATGTGAAGATTTTCTTTTTTCTTTCTTTCTTTCTTTTTTCTTTTTTTCCTAGTAACCAAAACTCAAGCTGGGTCTCACACCTAATGGCTTTTAAAGGATCCTGAAAAAGTGATGGAGGCCAAGTTTTTTCACTTTTTCTCCAGAAGAGAACATGTTAAGAAGTGATGAACCTATGAAGAGCTTGGGTGGTGAAGACTCTGCCCACGATGAGGCACCCTTTAGCACAGCAGGGGCAGGATGGAGAGGAGCCCTGCAGAAGCACAGAACTTGCCACAGGAGGAAGGTGGCACTGGACCTACTTCTCTCAGTTGTGCTTGGCCTCCCCACTCCTAAAATGACCAGCTTGTAGATAGCTGAATTTATGCAACAGACACAGATTTTTCTCTTGCGATGCGTCTCAGAAAAAGGTATAGAAAGGTCTGCTTGAAAGGCAAAGCATAAAGTCATTGTTCTGAAGAGGACAAAGAAAACTTGTCCCCAGTGTGTTCCCAGATGTGGTAAATTGAAGCTGTGTGTACAGGAAACCAATTTAGCACTCTTCAAGTATATCTTCACATGACCAGCACTTTTGCCAGTCAATACATATTTTAGCAATGTTATATAGATTTTAAATAACAAGTACTAAATCCCTTACAAGGAAGATAAACAAGAGTGCCATGATGACCACATCTTGAAAGAGTATGAAACATGGAAGGAACGTGTCATGCCTTGCACATGAAATGCAATATTAATTCAGCTACCGACTCAATTTTCTTTTATTTGACATGGTACTAACTTGCTATACACTAGAGGAGTAATCAAAAATGATCAAAAGAAGAGTAAGAGCACAGATTCTTTTGAGGGACCCTACGTGTCTGTGTTTACTCCTCAATGCTGCCTTTGGTGGCAGGGGATGGTGGGAAGATGAAGGCGAAGAAAAGGAAAACTGATTGTAGTGTTAGATATTTCTCATCTACTCTTAAATTCTCAACTGTAAGGTATAATCTCCACATGTTATTGTCTCCATTTTACAACTGTCAAGCCATGGAACATGTGAGTAGCCTTACCAAGCTTATAACCTTTATAGCTAGTTCTGTGGTTTGAATATTGTCTCTCAAATGTTCATGGGTGGGGAGCTTGATCCTCAGTGTGGTAATGTTGAGTGGGAGGATCTGTAAGAGGTGGAGGTTAATGGGAGTCCTTAGATTATTGAGGCATGACCTTGAAGAGTTCCTAGGACCCCAGCCTCTCCCTGGCTTCCTTTTTTGGATGTGATTCCATGATCTTGCATGTACTCCCACCATGATGTGACACAGCAGAGTGGTTGCCCACCAGAGCTGAGTTGATGCCAGTGCCATCGCCTTGAACCTCCAAAACTATGAGCTGAATAAGCATCTTTTCTTCACAAAGTGATCCTGTTTTGGGTATTTCATTGCAGTAACACAAAACTGATTAATATGACTGATTTAGTGACAAAACCTCCAAACTAAAACAATAAATAAATAAATAAAATTAAAAAGGTCTTATAAAGGTTCAAGGTCTTGAAACAAAAATAACTGTGGTTCCCAAGTCCCATGAACTCAGGCCAGGCAGGGCATTTGCTTAGAAACCTATGGATAATCCCATATGAGTAGTTATAAAGACCACATTTTAAATACCAATTTTGAAGCCTACACATTTCCAAAGTAAATTTTCTGTGAATATATTTTCTTCCTAACAGGTTTCCACATTGTCCTGTCTGGAAAAGTCTTTTAAAAAGATATTTGTACTTTAACTAGTGACCTATTTGCTTTGCATTTATGAAAAACATTTTTAAAAACCCTTTCCTGAAATATTTTGTTAGGATTCTAGTGTGTAAATTTGTACCATTCATTATTTTTTAATCTGCTTTTGTTTTCTAGCTTTAAGAGATTTCCTAGGACACATTTTGCTACAGTCTGAAACCAGCCCTCGCCTTCTGCTTATGGAAACCACATCACAAACATACAGCTTTTGCATCATCAAAATGCAAAACATTTTTCAACATACAAGGATATCAAGTGACTGAAGACACCCAATATGGAACCACAAAATTTCAAGCCTACAAGGGACTACTTGGAAGGAATCCAACTCCTCAAATGTGTTTGAAGTTCGTTAGAATAAAAGCACATGTCTTTAGGAAAGCTGGTTTTATTTTACTTAAGTGTAGAATCCCAATGCTACAGATAGCCCGCTATAAGGAGCTGTCAACATTATGGCAGGTTAATAGCCCTTGACTATAAATGACATCAATTAAATCTAATGTGTGCCCATAAACAATGTTATAACAGGGCAATGATTTTTAGGCTTTGTTCCTATTCCACAAACTGGAGCACAAGGTTTCACTATTACAGCTTAATGACAGTCTTCTATCCAAATTTGTAGGAAAATGTTTAAAGTTTAAATGGATTAATGAAATTCTCTCCACTGAAACTATTCCCCTATATTTTTCTTAAGCCTGCTCTAAATGATACTTTACAAAAAATTCATTTGGAACTAAATTATTTTTAATTTGATGTCTTAATATTCTATCATCATTTCACATTATGACTTTCAGTTGTGCTACCAGTTGAATATATTTGAGATTCAAATTAATAGGGATTCTTTTTCTAACCAAGAACCTACAGCCCAATTTGTTAGTGAAACTCATTGCAAATGTAGTATTTAACCAAAAGTGTCAATAATACACTTTTTATATCATATAGCTTAACACATTCTAAATACATTTTTGAAAATGGTAAATTATAAATAATGTTGGCATGCAAACAGCAAAATGAAGGAGCAAAAAAAGTGTCAATAATTTCCAAAGAAACCTCCAGAAACAATTCAGGACTCTTGTGCCAATGCCTGTCCCATCTAGGCTTGGACTCAGAAATGAGGTCAAAAGATACAAAGGTTGCACATTGGTCAGGTACACAGTTTGTTTGCTTTCCTCACAGTGCTGTAAGTAGATAACCTGGGTGTAATTTCCAAAATTTTGTTCATATGCAACATAGTAAATTGGATCGGTGTAAGACAAGAGTTGCTCACACTATATATTATGAAATCAGCAAATAAAAGGAAGGACCATGTTATAAAATCTATAAAAAGGAGAGTAAGTCCAATAGAAAAGGTATCTTTCCCAATTAAATGAGAAGGAAATGATCATTATTAATTCCACAAAGAAACTACAAAGCAATGTAAGACCATTTATCTAACAAGTTCATTAAATTGTACTTGACTTGGAAATTTTCTTGGGTGTGTACATTTGTTTTGCTGTTATTATTGTTTATTTTGTTTGTTTTGTAGTGCTGGGGGCCAAACCCAGGGTACTGTGCATGCTAAACTAACCAAGTGCTGTATCACTGAGCTACACTCCCCACCATGGAATTTAAAAAAGCAAAAAATCCTAAACCTAGTGCTGTCTGCTGTTGCTTGAGGAGCATTATAGTTCTCATTTTCAGGTTTCAAATTCAATTTAGAATTAGAGGACTAGCTCTCCAACTGGTAGTTAGCAGAACAGAGGTTAGATGCTTAAAAGACTCACCTAAGAAAATGCTAAAGAGGTTGGACTACCATATATTAAGATTAGGGCCCATAAAATAAGGTACTTGAATATCTCTTTCAATTGTCCCAGAACAACAGAATTTAGTAAAGGATTGTTGAAAAGTTCAATGAATAAAGGAATAGAAATTTGCCTTGGCTTATGAAGGATACATGATGGAGAATCTTAATAAAGAATAGATTGTCGTTTGTGTTTACATATACTTTTGTGTATGTCCCATCTGCCAAAAAACCCATATTAATACCAAGGAAAAAGTATCTTTTGGTATCATGTAGACATCTCAATCTCTTCATGAATGCTATTATTTTATTGTATTTTGTTTTCTGCCTCCTATTTAGCGCTCTCATCAGATACAAATTATTTCAATTACAATTGAGCAAATTTCATCCTTGAAGTTTTCAAGCAACTATAGTTTTCTGACTTCTGATTTACTTTCCAGAGTCTGTGGGGTTTCAGTGTGACTCTTCTCAGCCAGTCAGGTTTTCTGTGTATCAAGTTTATCTGACTGTTGACAAATAAATACTGGCTGTGTCAGAGCTACCACATTCCCAAGCAGGGTGCTATAATAGCAATTTGCAATGGGCTGGAGGAAGGAGTGAGGGTGATGAAGTGGGAATCTGTCCACCCACACTGGTTAGGAAACCTACTGTAAAACTCACCCAGCACTAAGGGAGCTTAATACGGTTGTTGCTAGGAGGATGAGTGCTGTGATGGCAATGTGTCAGGCCTAATTGGGACCTTCTGAGAGCTAAGAGTACACACAATTCTAGCAGGAAGAAGTGAATCTAGCCACAAACACTATATTCACAGGAAAACTTTCCTCTAACCCTCCCTCCCTTCCTTACTTAGCTATTCAGGGGAAGTGATCGGTGCATGCAAAACTTATAAAAATTTAAACTATTTGGGTGCTTTTGGAAATGAGTTACAGAGCTCTGCTAAACAAATAAAAAAAGAATTCCTCCACAAAAATGAGGTACTTAATGGGTATTGCTGACTCCTTGCTCAAGGAAGAGCAGGCCCAGCCTGTGAGCTGGCTGCTTGTATTTGCAGAAGTGACATTTGTGGGCGATTCCAATTCAAGCCAAGCCTACCCACTGAACCTGAGCCCCACGGGATCACAACTCTTTGTGGCAGCCCCAATTTCTAATTTTAGGTAATCCAGTTCTGAAAAAATTAAATGGAAATTAGTATGAAGGAAATGTATCATTCCCTAGCTTACGCAAAGCTGAGGGAGGGAGTGAGGTCATCCACATTGATAGGATCAATTCTGGAGTCTTTAAGACACAGAGAGGGCCACTTTCTGAAAGTTATTGCCCCACTTATGTCCTTTGTTTGTCTTTTGTTGTGGTGAAAACACAGGGGTAGGTTACTTTAGGTCATGAGATAATCTAGGTGTCATGATCTTCATTTCACTTTGTTCATCAGCCAGTAATTAACAAGTAAAGCAATGAGTGGGAGATTCAAGTAGTTTCTCTTCTTCATTTTTGTGTAGCACAGTTTGGGCCACCATATAAACAAAATTTCCCCAATAAACTATGATGCCTATCAAGACAGACTTATAGGAAACAAAGCCTCAGAGAAGTATACTTTGCTATGCCTCTCCTTTTTATTTGGAAAAAGGCATAACTAATTTTAATAGATGTCATTGGGTATATAGGTTTTGGGGGGAATATTGATGTAATTATTAAATAATTGTTAGCTTAACCTGGTTTGCCCTAATGTTTATTGATCACTTACTATGTGCCAGATACTATGGCTTTAAAGTCATTCATTTATTCAATTTTCACAACTGTAACAAGAAGGTATACCCATGTTAATAGACAAGGAGGTGCACAAATTTGCATAGATTTAAAATTGCAGCACTCTAATGAATAATATAATATCACTTAATTTGTCATTTTCAGAAAAGAACTCACATGGAAGTGGAAGAAGTGCGATGTCTGGTTAAATTTAACTATCTCAGACTGGATAAGAAAAGTACACTGTGAAGGCTGAGGAGAAAGAGAGCAGCATTCTAGGCATAAATGAGACTTTTTGACATAGACGTGAGTATTTACTTATCAGAACCTAGAGTTTGCTGTAATTAGGAATCTCGAAGCCCTCTTTTTCCTGCTATTTAAAGTGAAAAACAAAACAAAACAAAACAAAAAAAAGGCTTATAAACAGCATTTGCCCTGCCTGCACACCATGGCTCCTATTAGTTGTTTGCATATGTGCTTGCTTTGATTTTTAGGAACGCTTCATCTGAAGGACCACGGGAGGAGTGAAATGGTAACTCCCAACAAGAGTTCTTCCATTAGCTGTGTACTTCCTCACATGTGGTGTGTAAGTACAAGTCACTTCCTGTGGGTGACACTCAGGACAGAGTAGAGAGATGTGTCCTGCCAGGTTCCCCAGAAGCAATTCTTTGTTTATCCAGATTTCCTCCAGATCATCTCCAAAGATCTATCTGCTTGTGTTTTAGTTCATCTATGTTTTATTTACAGCATCTCACTGAGACCAGACAGTATAGAAAGGAACTTTGCGTTTTGTGACAAGTTCTCCTTTCAAGCCTTCATGCTCAAAGAGAATTTACTACACAGTGTCAGGTGACCTTTTACTGAGGCTGAACAAGGAGGTGGGACACTATGATCAGAAAATGGCTTTATTGGATATCATACATCAAACCAACCAATGTCTTCCATTCTTTCCAATTACTCAAAATTAGGATAAAGCTCATTATGAAATAAATTTTTTAAAAAATCACTGGGAGAATTTGATTTTTTCCCCTACTGGTACTTTCCTCTCCTAATGAAATTTATACAGATGCAGCAAATAATATTTTCCACTTCTGCCATATTCCGCTCGGTGGGAAATAATGTCAGCCAGAGACATTAACTCCTGCCTTGTTGTGCATGCTAAAGTGTCCTCATTATCTGGCATGCCAGCTCTAAACTTATTCGAGAAGAAAAAAAAAATAAGATCTCAGCATGAAGCTCATTCTGACTATAGGAGGCCTCATGAACTGTGCTTAAAAATTCAGCAGAAAATGTTCTCATCCCATACATGAGATTCTTTTTATAAATGCCTAAGGCCTTAAATTTCAGGAGCACTTTCATGATTGTTTTTCCAGGGAATCCATGAAAGCAAGAAAAGAAGCTACTACAGGTGGTACTGTTTGCCAAGATGAGGCTCCTATTTAAGACTGCCATGGAGCCACTGGCAGTCTGTGCTGGATTTCACACAAATAATGAGTATTTTCAACCCTGTTTTGTAATGCTTACTTCCAAAACTGATGAACCAGTATGCTAGATTTCTGCCACTGTGACAAAATACTTGAGATAATAAACTTACAAGGAGGAAAGGTTTATTTTGCTTCACAGTTTCAGTCCTTGGTTGCTTGGTCCCATTGCTTTTAACACTGTGGCAAGGCAGTACATTATGGCAGAAGCACATGGCAGAGGAAGATGCTCAAGTCATGGTGCTTAGAAGCAAAAGAGTGAAAAAGACAGGGGTTCCACTTTCCACATCAGGAATATGTCCCCAGTGATTCCTTCCATTAAGATCCATTGCTAAAGGTTTTATCACCTCTAAATAGCTCCACGGTAGGGAGGGGAACCTTCAATGCATTAGCCTTTGGGGGACATTCGAGATACAAACTACCACAGCCTGACAGTGATAATGAAGGGGAAAGTTAGAAAGCAGTATCAGACACTGAATGGTTTACTTCAGGAGTGTACACACTACCCATGCAGCCTGGTCTGCTACCACATATAGTCAGTGCTACCAGAAAAGATTTAGACCACAATACAGAAGACTCAAACATTCAAGGACAGCTTGTCAATGCTATTCAGATGTTCTATGACCTGCTGAAATGTGACATTATCTCTCTTTTGGACTTCTCTGAAATTCATCTCAGGTATCTCTGCTTTGTTCATGTGTTTGAGGTACATCTTTGTCAAGACTTTTTCTAAAAGACATGCCACAGAGTTTATTTCTTCTTTGAGAGTGAGGAATGCCATGATTCTCCCCACAGATGAATGACATTCAGGGAGGAGCAGAACCCTGGGTTGTAGCGCTTTAGTGGACTGACTGGTTGCCTGGGCTCCTGTGGCTTTCCACAATAAGCCCACCTGACAGAAGGATTCCTTGTTACTAAAATTAAACACACTTAAAGAATTCAGTGTTATGGAACAATAATCATTTACAGTGGATACTAAATACTCTAGGTCCAAGGTAGTGAAGGGGTGTGAGGGAAAGACCTGGTCATAGCTACAGTTTAGACTTTTAAGTGATCTATAAAATCACATCTCCAGTGTTATGGTTTGTGCCTGGATGTCCTCCAAAAGCCTAATGTGGGAGGGTAGGTTTTTCAGGGACAACTGAATCTAGAATTTGTGATTGGTTCATTGTCTAGTGCTGGGATTAGAGGTGTAAGTGCTGCACCCACCTTAGGGTGGGTAGCCTGCATACACTATAAAGGGGGAAGAAAGGCTTCTCCTCTGTTGCTTTTGTTGCTTTTGCTGTGTTCCACTGCCATGAACGGTTTCCCCTCAGCCATGCCACCCTGCCTTAGAACCAGCTGATTATGGACTGAAACCTCTATAAACTGTGAGCTAAATAAACCTTTCCTTCTTTAACTTTGGGTGTCAAGTATTTTGTCCCAGCAAGGAGAGAAAAGTAACTAAGACATCCAGTAAAGTGATTCTCAAACTGTGGTGCCCTTTTGGATCACTATGGAACTTTAAAAAGTCCTTGTATGAATTGAAGAGGAATCTTGAGTAATGGAACTCAGACAGCAGGATTTCAAACATTCCTTAAGCGAGCCCAGGATGCACCAAAATTTGAGAACCAAGGTTGTCTTTCCCTTGCCCTTCAAAAAACTTTTTGAATTAGAATTGGCATTGTAATAAAATCTTCAGGTGATTCACATAAACCCTAATGATTGAAAAGTGTCATAGGTGTTATTTGTAATAAGCACTTATGATTCTTAGCGTCAGTGCAACTGAAGAAACTTTCACCTAGAGCAGTTCTTACCTGGAAGGATACTACAAATATCCTTGTCTCTAGTATTTTATTTCTTCTCTGTTGTTTCCAATGGATCCTCTTTTATGTTTCAGCCGTTAGTTTTTCCAGTCTTCCTCTTTTCTGTCATCCCCATTCCCTTGACTTATTTAACCCCTATCCTCAGTGAAGCAGCCTCACTCCAGCTCTTTATGGTAGAGACAACCACAGGAAGAGCTAGGAAAGGAGACAGTTGTTCAGATGCAGATTCAGCTTATAGGTCATCCAAACACATCCTGTGCCTCTTGATAGACAAAATTTGATTCTTGTGTCACTTACATAATCTACCTATAAAAATGGAAGTTTTTGTTTTATTTTGTTTTGGTATTAAAGTCACAAGGCAATGAAACCAAAAGACAAATTTCAATGATTTGAGGCCAACCAAGAAAGCAGAATTTACCATAACTCTCATGTCTGAACCAAAGGAAAGTGTCAAAACTTCATAGGTATGTGTCTTATCTATTTACAGCTCTAATCTTGGTAACTTGCTAAAATATGAAGGTTTAAATATATTGAGAAACCTTTTTGGATTGATAGTCTATGCTGTTCAATTATATAGTCATTCCTTTAAATACAAAACAGTTAGTCACGCAAGTTACTTTTTTGTTATTTTTTACTCAATGTCATTGCTGAGACTTAATAATTCATGTACTCTTTAATTGTCACTCCTTAAATTTCTTCTCAAGTACTGAGAAAAAGCAGAGCTTCATTATTTGTTATCACGTCTCCATTCACCTGGTTATCAGAATGTTCATCCATTCTGAGAGATTTCTTTACTTCTAAAATTAAACATTTTCAACTACTAAACATGTTTACTTAACTATGTTAGAAAAAGAAACATGAGTTGTTTTCTTTTGAAGTGCAGTATTTGACATGGTGACTGGTTTCAGGGTGTGCTCAGTAAGCCCTAAATCAGTTGAGTTTTAGAAATTTTATTGCCTGAATGAAGCACAGTTCAAACTAGTGGATGGCTGTTAGTTTTCTCATATAGTCATTCACACCTTCCTCCTCGAATGCTTTGCTGTGCTGACTGGAATGTCAATGATTTGCTACACTTGTTCCCAAACTGTGATTTTAAAAAATTACTCCAAGTAAAAATTAGTTGTTCCATAACATGAAACATACAAACTCTGCGATGGAAATATGATACTTAAGATTCATATTAAATCTGTCCCATAGGAACACATTTTTATCGAATTCCATTTACTATCAATGCTCTCATATTGCAATATTTAGTTTTTTTAAAAAATTACTATTGAAGAGCAACAAGAGACAATATAGTTTTTGATGGAAATGGCATTTAAAAAGGGTCTTGAAGAACAGGTGGCTTTAGTTTTGTTTAATTCCACTGATGACTTTATAAGTATATACAAACAAATAATGCACAAATTTGATTGTAGGTATGTGTCACAGACTACCGGGCAGAGTTTTCATTTTGGAAGACCAGGAGGATGGAAAACTGGGTCAGTGTAAGATCAAGGACCATATCCTACACATCATGTGCATAGTAGGTGTTTTGTGAATGGTTAGTGAAGGAGTAAGTGAAAGTTATCTTACAAAGGGTGAGGGATACAGTTCAGTGGCATATGCACCTGCCTGGCAAGCTCGAGGTTGTAAGTTTGATCCCCAGTACGAAAAAGAAAAAAAAAAAGATGAAACACACAAGGACTCTTTAAGGAACCACAATTTGTCCAGTTTGGTGAATAGGTAGAGGAAAGGTTTCTCAAACTCATCACTCAGGATAGGTTGGATCATGTAGTTCTTGGTTGTGAGACAACTGTGTTGTCTGCTATTCAGAATGTTTAGCAACGTCACTGGCTTCTACCTACTAGATGTTTGCAGCACCCCAAATTCATGACAGCCAAAAGAGTCTTCAGACATCACCAAATATTTCCCAGGAGACAAAATCACCATTGGTTAAGGATCATCATATTGAGGAATTATTGAAAAACATGACTGGAGAAGAAAGTTATCAGTAGAATTTGAGAAATAGTTTTTGTTAGGACAGGGTATTTACACCGAATTAGATGGACATCAGGTATTCTGGGCTAGGGAACTGTACAAGAATATAGTTCTTCAAAATAGACCACGTACCATCTCATAGAATATGCTTCATCAAATGCAAAGGAACTGAAAGTATTCCCTGCATTCAGGCCACAGTGCAATGAATTGGAAATCAATGGTGAAAGAAACCACAAGAACATCATAAACACACGGAAATTAAATAACACCCTCCTGAACAACCAACGGGTCACAGATGAAATTAAAGAGGAAATTAGGCAATTTTTACAATTGAATGATAACAACAGTACAACATACTGAAACTTATGGAATACAATGAAAGGAGTCCTAAGAGGAAAATTCATAGCAGTAAATACTCATCAAGAAAACAGAGCAAGTGCATATAAAAACTTAATGGTGAGCCTCAAGCGTCTAGAAAAATAAGAGCAGGCTAAGCCAAAAGCTCATCTGAGGGAGGAAATTAAAAATATCAGAGCAGAAATTAAGGCACTGGAGACTAAAAGAAATAAAAATAATCAATTGATTGAAGAGTTGTTTCTTTGAAAGATTAAATAAAATTGACAAACCCTTAACCAACTTTATCAAAAAATTAAAAGACTCAAAACCATTCAGTTAGGAATGAAAAGGGTGAAACCACAACAGACCCTACAGAAATCCAGAAGATCATCTATACCTACTTTGAAAACTTGTGTTCTAATATGATGGAAAATGTAGAAGAAATGAACAGAGCCCCATATACATATGAATTATCAAAATTAAATCAAGAAGATATAAAAATTCTAAATAAACCAGTCTCAATCAAATCAATTTAAGATGTAATTAAAAACAAAGATGTAATTAAAAACAAAGAAATTAAAAACAATTTAAGATGTAATTAAAAACAAAGAAAAGCCCAGGCCCTGATGGATTCAAGACTGAATTCTACATGAAATTTACAGAAGATCTAAATCAAAAGGGAAGTGATACTCCCAAATTCATTCCTGGAAGAAAGCATTACTCTGATACCAAAACTGGAGAAGGATCTAACTAAGAAAGAGAATTATAGGTCAATCTCCTTAATGAACATAGATACAAAATCCTCAATAAGATACTGGCAAACATAGGGCCGGAAGTTTGGCTCAGTGCCTTAAGCGCCTGCCCTGGCAGGTGTGACATTGTGAGTTCAATTCCCGGTGCCAAAAAAAAAAAAAAAAAAAGATACTGGCAAACAGAATGCAGTAAATCATCAAGAAGTTGATATACCATGACCAAATGGGATTCATCCCAGGGATGCAAAAATGGTTCAACACACATAAATCAATAAATGTAATACACCATATTGACAGAACCAAGGGCAGAAGCCATATAAGCATTTCAATAGATGCACAAAAAGTTTTTAACAAATTCCAGTACTCATTCTTATGAAAAAAAGCCTACAGAAAATTGGAATAGATAATCTTTATCTCAATCTGATAAAAGCCATCTATGACAAACCAATGACCAACATCATACAAAATGGACAAAAACTGAAAGCATTTTTTCTAAAATCAGGAACAAGACAAGGATGTCCACTGTCTCCACTCTTATTCAACGTAATAACAAACTTTAGCCAGAGCAATTAGACAAGAGAAAGAAAAAAAAATAAAGATAGGAAAGGAAGAAGTTAAATTGTCATTATTTGCAGATGACATGATACTCTTCATAGAAGACCTTAAAACCACTACTACAAAACTGCTAGATTTATTAAGTAAATTCAGTAACATAGCTGGTTCCTTAGCACTGTGTTACAGTATTTTCTGTTGCCTTTAGTCAATCTCATTCATGGAATACCAGAACCAACAGCTGGTTAGAACTATTATTTCAATTTTGGCTGTAGTGGTGCCAATAGCATCAAACACAGCTTAGAAAATGACAAACTGAGCTAATCATTAATTTGCCATTTTTACTAGTATGAACTAGATTTGTGAATATATAACAAAATGTAAAACAAACCAGAAAATTATATACAGTGTATAAGTCCTTAATATGTCAATTTTTTGCCCTCAGGGATTAAAATTTAAAATGGGTTAAGGAGAAAATAGAGAATAAGAAGAAGAGGAAGAGATTAGAAATAAGGTTGGAGGACAAAGCAGGATCATGCTAATTTTGGGAAACTGGTGCAGAACACTGGAGGAAAAGAGAGAAGGAAAAGATAAAATGAAGAACAGAATCAAATCACAACCACAAGAGGGCTAAAACCACATTCCCACTCAAGATCAAGCAATGAAGGTGAAAAAAATGAAACAAAATGCAAAAAGCAAAATCAAAACCACAACAACAACAAAAATCAATTGAGGGAATGAGAGAGGGTAAAAAAAAGTCCACTTCCAGGTTTGCCTCTGCTGTCACTGGTAGATAATGTGTGGAGACAGAGTCTCAGTCCATGCCCAGCTATCCCAGCATGCTAGCAGTAGCTTTTTGGCAGGGTAGTCAAAAATCTCAATGACTTTCTGGCTGAGAGCAGGCTTACTTGGCCTGCAGCCAGCAGCACACCGTCCATTGACCTGAGCCCAGCTGGGAGCTGCTAAGTGGAGTCAGCAACTGCTCTGAGTTCTGAACTCAGCCTGCATGTCTCTAAAATGGATCCCAGCCAACTGATCTCTTGTATGGAAGGACTGAGCTCTCAACACTCACCACCAGCTAGTGCAGTCCTTCATGTCTGCTGCTCCCTCTGTGGAGACCTCTGGGGTTGCCAGCAGTCACTGTGTGTCCACGGGTTTGAACCACTACTCTTGCAGAGTGAGTGTCATCTCAGGGAGAAGGCACCATCAGCTACCTCCGTCTTCTCCATCGAAGTTTGTCTTTTCACTCTCTCCATGTGCTTCACTTAGCTCTTCAGATTCTTCCCAGGTCCAGAGGACCCACTTCCCACCTTCTTGTCTTCCCACATTGCTATATTCCAGCATATGGATGGTGAACCTCTGAGAGGCTCTTTTTCTGCTGCTCACCACTCCACCATCTTGGTGCTCCTCCTGATAACATTTTTAAGCCTATTCCTTAAGACATCTCACTGCAAGCCATCTGTACCCAAGATTTTGCTGGCTTGCAAATGTGTTCCTCTGGCCCTGCATATCTTGGATTCTAGATCTGTTATATCAACTGCTTGCTAAGCACCAGCACCCAGATGTTATTCAGCCAGCTCACAGTGAAAATGTGTGTGATTCTTTGGTTTTTTCTCCTCCACTCAACCTGTTTCTTACCTAGTTCTTTGATTACTATCTCCTCTCAGAACCATTCCTTTCAAAATCATGTATTTAATCTTTCCTTAAAAATAACAATTACTAAGCATTATTGATTTTACCTCCTAATTATCTCTAGATTCTGTTTGTGGGTTTTTTTTGTGTGTGTGCCAGGAATCAAACTCACAAACTCAAACTCATGCTTGCCAGGCAGACTCCTGTATGTTCTTTTCTGTCCTTTCTACTACTGCTTTAATTCAGGTCTTCATCATTTGCTTTCTCCCTGAACTCTTGTAGACTTTAATTGGTTTTCGCTTTCATAGAATGATTTTCAATAAAACACACCCTTATGTGGTGGAGAAGGGAAGTAGGTGACCTGCAACTTGCAGATTTAATTCTGAGTAGGCTTGTCTCATCTTTAATAATAAAACTAATAATAGCAATAACAGCAGCAACAAATGCTTCTAAAGTCTCTATGATACGTTACTCTCTAGGCATTTACATATATAATTTATATAATTTTTACAACTGATTTATGAGAAAGGTGCTGTTATTTCCTTTGGTGTTACTGATGGGACATGTATAACACCAAAAGGCTAAGTAACATGTCCAAGGTCACAGAGTTAATAAAAACTGGTGATGGTATACAAAAATTGGTGATGGTATCTGCACGCTCCATCTTCAGAGACTGGGCCTTTGACCATAGTGCTAGACTGCCTTTCCAAACTCCAATGCATTTTAAAAATTTAAACTTACCTATCAATCAGAATCACACATTCTAACCTGCTCAATTGCATCATTCCCTTCTTTTCTCACTTCTTTCTACTCCACCTTTTCCATCTTTTACTCCCATTTTCATCACTATGTGTATCTTAAGCCCTTTCATGCCTGTGTACTTTTGACCATTCCATTCCCTCTGCCTTGTACAATCTTATTCCTACAAAGAGATCTTCAACATTTTTTCTTACCAACTCTTGAGAAAAAGGCTCTGCATTTTTCAATGTTTGAAGAACCTACATGTTCGGTGATGTTTTCCTAAGAGGGCACTATCCTCTTCATCATGAGACTTCTAGTGCATTTTGGGGATAGGAACTATAGCAGGATCTTCACACTTGATAGTCATTCTCCTAATCACTCAGTTCTAAAGCACAGCTCCCAAAGATGTTTCTAAGATTCAACTTATGGTCCATTTCTTTAGCCTTCCTGATGATCTGAAGACATTCCTAAATCAATTCATTTCTGTTTGAACTTGGCCAAGTAGATTCTGTCCTCTGCCACTGAACCTTGTCCATAAAACCTGTTTGTCTCATTTTCCATTAAAACTATTCCTATAATTCCAGAATTCCCATTCCTGTGAACATTTACCTCTTTTTTTTTTCTAGAGCAGTGATTCTCAACTTTAGCCCCACATTAAAATCATACAGAAAGTCTTTACTTATTTATTTATTTTTCAAAGTAGAAGTTCTATTTTTTCCCATTTTCCTACCCTCCCTTCAACCATTTCTCCTGTCTCTATTTACAAAACCTTTGTTTCCATATTTTCTTTTTTCTCTCATTTTTTAAACTTTTCCCTTCTTTCCTTTCCTTCTCCCCTCCCTTGTTCCTCTCCTCTTTTGAACATTTTCTTCCCATTTCACAATACCTATTATATATTTCGGTCCTTATTTACACATTTGCTTTCTCACATTAGAGAAAAAACAAAGGAAGTTTTAACAATGCCGCCAACTATTCCACACTTCTTACCAATTAAATCAGAGTCTCTGAGTTGAGAACTAGCATCCATAATATTTTAAACTACTCAGGAAGGGCCAGTGTGCAGCTATCGGGGCCCTGGCCAAGGGCCACCGTTCTCCTACTCAGGAGCAGGATGCCAGAATAACACATAGACAAGATATATATTTTAGTTACAAAGAATACCTAATAAGGCCTTTATTAGGTGCACAGTTGATTAGGGGTGTGCTGGTGGGCTGCAGGAAGCAGGGGGGTGAACTGCTGGCATGTTCAAGGATTGAAGAACAATGCATTTTTTAAAAAAACACTTAAGAGCAGATCATGGCTAACTAGTAATCTGATTATCTGCTATGTAAACTACTGAGCTAGAAGGAATTTGGTTGAGTCAAAGTCCTCAACTCCCTTATCTTGCTTTGCGGTACCAGCACTTCACAGACTGTCTGCTAGTCTCAGCTCTGGCTGTTGGTTAAAGATTAACCTGTCTGTAAGCCAGCCACAGGTCTTGCCACAAATCATGTAGGCTTAGGGCAGATTCTATTTATTCTTGTGCCAACTTATTAATATTAATCACTGCATGCTCTATACTGCATCAAACTGGTCCTCAGCATGCAGCCACATTGGAGTACTCATCCGACATCTAGGTCATTATACTATACTGAATATCTAAGTATGTATCATGAAATATATTTGGTCTAAGACATTTTTTCTCCCACTTAGGACTCATTTTGCCCAGATACTGAAACAGAGAAAAGGAAATAAAATAATCAAACTCCTTCTAACATTGTTCAGATTATTTCTTATGTGAGAAGAGCATATGCTCAAAAATTTAGTTAATATAAATATAGCTTATTTTAAATAAGATGAGTTGTAGTCAATGCTTTTAAACAAATACTAGAAATCACTTTCCAATTCTCTAAGATGTCATCTTGTTGCAAGTGTCTGGAAACTCTGTGTTGGTCTTCTATACATAACTACCCACTTGACCTATGTCTTATTATAGCATAACTTCTAGGTTACATCCCTCAGCTACAAAAGGAGTATGATCACTGATGTGCTGTTTTTACCAAAAATATATTCACAAAAATAAATTCCTAATAGAAGGGTGAGATCCAATTGATTGCTAGTATATTGTTGCCTTATCTAAAGTCCATTAAAACATTAAAAACTTGATGACTGCTGTAGTTTGTGTCTGGTCCCCAGGATGGTCCAACTAAATGTGGTAGAACCTTTAAGATTAGAACTAGTGAGAGGTCTTTAGATCATTGAAAGCTTGCTCCTGAGGTGGACTTGGGGACTCAGTCTCTTCCTCTGTATTCCTTTTGCTTCCAAGCCCCGAGGTGAGCAGTTTTGTTCCACACTGTGCTCCCACTAGAATGTGCTGCCTCACCTCAGCACCAAATTGATGGGGCCAACTGGAACCTCCAGAACTATGAGTCAAAGTAAACTCTTTCTCTTTAAAGGCTGATTATCTCAGGTATTTGTGCTAGTGACAGAATGCTGACTGACAACTGACTGAAGTGTCTTAAAACTTATATTGTCTGATAACTCTGTGGCATATAACCCGTGTCATATAAACTTTCTCTTCCGTCAGTACTACAATATTGTACCAGATTAGTTCCTTCAGTAATGCAGATATGTATTTATTTCCAGGTACTAGGAAAATACTCATAAAATTATGTATATTTTCTATCAAAATAGTTTAAAAATTAAAATTAAATTGATATTTATATTATAATTTTAAAATTGTACATAATACAAGCAAATAAAGATACAGTTTTTAAAATGTCTTATTTACATAAGAGACCCTGAGTAACATTAGCTTGAAGTGAAGATAATTGAAACAAATGAAAGGAACTTTTGAACCTAAGAAATACTGTTATGCATCTCAGCAGTATAAATTGGCTGTCCAAGATCTAGTTGAGACAGTGAAGACTGCATCAGGACAAAGACACAAATATTTGACATCCTGCATGCATTGATGATCATGAAATCAGAAATAAAAGTCAGTGCATATTTACAGGCTACTGTTAGTGGACCAAATAGAGTTAATAATATTCTCAATAAATTATCTAAGAAGCTGCTAAGAGTAAGAAAAATAGCCAAAGTATATAACTGAATTTACACAAAAATATCACACATTAAAATATTACTTATTCAATCTATGAAAAATAGCTTTGCTGTTTTACTGCCTAGATAAAATAATTTGTTTTATGAATCATTCATTTTATCAAGGCACAAAATGTACAGGTATCCACATTTCAGTGAGTTTTGACAAATGCATACAACTGTGGAATTCTCACACTTAATGTTATATACAAAATTTTCAATTTGTCAGAAAACCCACTCATGTTCATAAGCATGTCATTTTTGCCCTTCCAAATAAATATTTTAATTTTTATCAATATAAATTAGTTTTTCCTGTACTGGAACTTCAGGTAGGTGGAATCATGCAGGAAGCCCTCTTTTTAAGGTCTGGTGTCATTTGCACAATATGTTGCTTTTTAGATTCATATTACTAAATGTTTCAGTTCTTTCTTTTTTATTGCTAATATAGATGCCATTGCATGAAACCATTAGTTTTCTATTCTCTAATCAATAGATATTTTAATTATTTGTAGTTGGGAATTAATATGAATAAATATTGCCAAGAAGAGATATACACAAATATTTTATGAACACATGCTTTCATTTCTCATCAACAAATGCCTATGATCAGAATTAATATGTTGCAGCACACGTGATTAGCTTTATGTGAAATAAAAGATTTTTTAAATACAATTTTTTCAATAAACGCCTATGATCAGAATTAGTGTGTTGAAATATAGGTGATTAGCTTTGTATAAAATACAGGGTTTTCTGAGACAAGGTCTCCCAATATAGGCCAAACTGGCCTCAAACTCCCAGTGATCCTCCTGCCTCAGCTTTCCAAGTGCTGGGTTTACAGGCATGCACCACCATGCCTGGTGTACAAAAAAGATTTTCCAAAGCAGTGGCACAATTTCCCATTCCTGCCAGCAATATATAAGATTCCATTGCTTCATTTACTTTCTTCCATTAAGTACTTAATGTTGTTGGTTAAATTTCATTTTACTTATTTTAGTGGGTGCATAGTGACATCTCACTGTAGTTTTAATTTATGTTTCTTTGATAACTAATGATGCTGAAATCTTTTATGTGTGTATTAACCGTTTATATAGTTTACTTTGTGAAATGCTTTTCATACATTTTTAAACTGGACTCTGACTTTTTAATAACTATTTTGTAGAAGTTGTTTTTATTTCTAGATAAGAATATATCCTCAAATATATCTAAATCTACGTATAGAAGATTTTCTTGTAGATCGCAACTTGCCCTTTCAATTTCTAAGTCTTTCTTTTCATGAATAAATGTGCTAAAATTTGATGTAGTTAAGTTTATGGATAGTTTTTATATTTTCTAAAAAATCTTTGACTACTCCAAGATCATGAAATTAACAGTCTAAGAATTCTTGTAGAAGATTTTCCCTTTAGCATTTACATTTATGTGCATTCAAATTAGTTTTGTATATAGTGTGAAGAGTCAAATTGACGTATTTCAAGTGGAATCCAGTTGTGCCAACATTGTTTGTTGCAGAGACTTCACTTTCCCCATTTAACTACTTTTGCTCTAATATGAAAATGTAATTGTCTTTACAGATTTGGATCTATATTTGGCTATTACCTTGTGCTCCATTCATCTGTATGTTTAACCTTAAGCTAGTACCATAAAGTTGCTACTACTATAGTTTTATACCAAATGTTAAATTCAGGTAGTATGTGACTTCTAATTTTGCTTACATAAAATATTAATCTCATCATTTTGGTCCTTGGCTTTTCCCACATAAGGGAGTCAATCTGTAAATTTCTCAAAAAACAAGCAAATAAAATAAAACAACTGCTTAGATTTTCATTAGAATTTCATTGACCCAATAGACCAATGTATGATTAATTTAATCCTTCCTTAGTTTAATTTCTTTCAGCAATGTTTTGCAGGTTCCAGTATAGGAATCTTTCATATCTTGGGCATTTATCTCTGAACACCTTTGGTATTTTGATGTTTATTTATGCGGTACTTTGCAATTCTGTTTCTCAATTATTCTCAATTTTACAATTATTTCAAAATGTAAGAAATACAATACATATTGATTTTTTTCCTGTGATCTTACTAAATTCAGTGATTAGATAGCAGGGTTTACCTATTGTTTTGTCAACTCCTTGGTGGTTTCTCAGTACATGATAAGATTATCTGTGATCAAATAGTTTTCCTTACTTACCTATTTTACTCTCTTTTGGCTCACATCTTTATTATTTGCTTCCTTTTGGCGTATTTTACTCTTGTTTTAGGTTATTACAGTGGCATGATCAGAAACTTGATTGAGCTTTATTCTTTCTAAAATAAGAATCTGAAGCTATTAATTTTACTCTATTGACTTCCTCACTTGCACTTCTGAAAATTTTGATAGAGTATACTTTTATCATCATTAAATTTAAAATATTTCTAATTTTCCTTGTGATTTCTTCTTTGGTCAATAAATTATATGACATGTGCTTAATGTCTAAGTATGTGGAATACTTTTTAAATACTTTTATTATTTATGTCTATGTCTATTATAGGACAAAACACAATCTATTTAATTTCAATTCTTTGAAATAACATTTTTTATTCTTATTTTTGTCTTTTTGGTCCAGCAAGTGATCTACCTCAGTAAATATGCAAGTGAAAGTTGTATATATTCTATAACCCTGTGTACAGCATTTTATAACAGATAATTCCGTTATAAGTAGTTGCTTGACAAAAGTATTGAAATGCTATTCATTCTTCCTGTTCTTGTTTAAGTCTATATACGGTAGAAAGAAAGAGGAGAGACAGAATCTCAATGACAATTGTAAATATCTTTCTTTCTATCAATTATTGCTTTAGGCACTTTGAAGTTCTACTATGAGGTACGTACACATTTAGAATCTTTCTTATTCTTTAACAATATTTTTCTTTAATCATTATACAATACCCCTCATACCTCTGGTAATATACTGTCTACTGTGTTCTTCTTTGTCTTATAATTTTTAATCATTAATTTTTTGTCATGAATCTTTACGTTTTCTTACTTCTAAATTATCTCTGTCTTGACTTTGTGCAGGAATAAAGTTACACTTTTGCCCACAGCCCACATTGCACCTGTGGATTCCCTGTTCTACCCATGGGCACCTGCTAACGCTGAGCATGCTATGCATTTTGTTTGCTCTTGGTACTGGGCAGCAGAGGCACCGAATGACTGACTGACGTGATTATGGATGAGATCAGTGGCATAGGTAAGAAGGTAAACTTCAGAATGTGGGAGCTCCAGGAAAAAATAATGGACCAGACCAGCAGTGCTAGCCTCAAGAAAAGTATATGACTATTGTAAACTACAAAAACTGTGTGGGTTTTTTTTCATGATCCCTATGTATGCTGGTGATAAAAGAAGTCACCCTACCAGCAAGAGTAATGCTCCTGATCACCCGTAAGAGGTATCATTGCTTTTATACTGGGTGCATGAGGCAACATAGGACCTTAACTTGGGGACTATCTGATTTTCCCTTTGCCCATGGTGGCTGTGAATGGGCACTTGCAACAACCTCAGACTGAGAAGGATGTAACTTTCAAGCATTTAGACACTTCAGCAAGGCTACCACAACCTTCTTGGGGAACAGCTGAATGTTGAAGGAATTAAAATGGATAGAGAAGATGAAAGATAGAATAAGTTCCAAGTACAGCCCCAAGATGAACAGTGGGCACCACATGCTACATTACAACAATGATCACCTCATTTTTCCTCCAACAAGAAAAGACCACACAAACCATAATGCAGCTACTCTCCGTATCTATGGAAAATAGATCTGTGTGGCACAAAGGTACACTATTTCAGCCACAAGATATGCATACAGTAATATATGGCCCAAAAGCATGGACTTACCAAGACTGATCTATCTATGGCTGCTTCTGAATAGTCAACTACAGGCAATGGAGATCAACGCATAGTCCTTAACATGGCACTGTTCCTTATGGAATATTCTAGGAGGAACCAAGCATTTCTGGGTCTGCAACTAAGGAATTAGCTTCACTGTGGGCCTCAGCCACTACATTTTAAAATCTATGGGGGCATTTCTGCTAAATCTGTATTTTCTACAAGTTCTTTATGAGCTGGATGGGTGGTGCATACCTGTAATCCCATTACTCAGAAGTCTAAGACAGGAGGATTGCTATAAGTTCAAGGCTAACCTAAACTACAAAGTGAGGAACTGTCAAAAAAAAAAAGAAAAGAAAAAAGAAAAAGAAAAGAAAAGAAAAACGAAAAAAGAAAGAAAGAAAGCAGAACAAAATAAAAATATACAATCTCCTTTCAGTCAGTGATGCACAGGGTTGTTATACTGAGGCAGGACAATTCCTAGGAGGCTTGGGCCACCTGAGGGCCAATGTGAGTTTGAAGACTCCTAAATGTTTCTGCTGAGATTAGTCAGTACTGAGATCCTCTTATTTTTTTCCAACAAGTTGGATTATACCTGCACTGTAGCCTAGTAGTACTTTCAGTCTGAGTTGGCTACTTAGTCACTGTACTGCATGCCTGTAGCTCCAGCTACTCAAGAGGCTGAGGTAGCAATTTCCTTGAATCAAGCTGGACAACACAGCACCATCCATCTCACACATACACACACAAAAAAATCTTGGCTGTTAATCTTGTCCTGGTGTTTGCATCTCACAGGAATAAGAGTAAGGGCTTGAGGTATTACCCCAGGTATGATGTGATGCTTTTGAAAGATTGAGAGGAATGGAGTTGTTTTGGTCAGATTTTATCACTGTGACAAAATACTTGAGTTAATTACCATTTTGGAACTAGGAAAGCTTCAATTAATTGTGTCAACTTGCTTGGCTTGGGAGTCACCTAGAGGATTAGGAAAGCACCCTTCTAGTGTGTCTGGTTGGGTCATGTAGGTGTGACTTTGGATATAGCCTCTGGCTCCTTCCTCTCTGTTTTCTGGCAATGCTTCCCTGGCTCTGCTTCATGGCTGCCATGAACTAAGTGTCATTCCTCTGCAACATCCTTCTACCATGATAACTGACCATTGACTGAATCTCCCAAAAGTAGGCACTAACTTAAACTTCTCCTCCTTTAAACTGGAAGTTTGAGTATTGTGTCCTAGTGACAGGAAAGCTGAGTAATACAGAAAATTGGTGCCAAAAATGGATTCCATTTGTGACTGTACTTGACCATATAATTCAGAAGCCTTTGGAATTGGTTTGTGGGAGGATTTTGGAAAAGTTTGGGTAACTAACTGGAGAAGCATTTGAATGCTGTAGTGGAGCTTGATGAGCAATTTTGGCCAAAGCTCTGAGGACCAAAATGCTGATAAAAATGCAGACAGTAAAGTCTAGACTTAAGAAGTTTCAGACTGAAATTTTACTGGGACTAGAGGTCATGTATGTTATATTCTGACAAAAAAAAAAACACTTAGCTGTATTTAGTCCATGACTTCAGACTTTGCTGAAAGCTATGATTGAATGCTGGGCTAATGGTGGACTTACCTACATTTAGTCCATGACTTCAGAAAACTATGATTGAATGGTGGACTAATGGTGTACTAATCTAGCAGAAGAAACTTCAAGGCAACCCACTGTTTGAGATGTAGCATTGGTACTGCCGGTTACTTTTAGTTATACTTATACTGAGAATCAGGAGCAAAAAGCAGAACTGAAAAATTTTTAAATTTAACTTTGGGCCCCAAAAGAAACACATAAAAAGTTGGAGCCAAGGGTAGTGTGACTGTTGAAGAAATTAATGCCATTACAAAGAAAATGAGTACTGTATAAAGGCATAAGAAGATGCCTTAGGGGCTGGTAATATAGTTCAGTGGTGCAGCACCTGTCTGGCAAGCACAAGGTCCTGAGTTTGATTCCTGGCACTCCCCCCCAAAAATGTCTTAGTCATCATAGAAATCCACAAGATCCTACCTATTGTAGGCTCATGGGCAAAATCATAGACCTTTCACTTGAGAAGAGAGTCCCTGGACCCAGAGAAGAGATGCTTAGGGAATTAATTCCCTGGACATTATTTCAAAATGCTCATCCATCCACACACTAAGAGGCCTTTGCAACCATGGTCCAAAGGGGCCTGGCTACTACTCAGCTTGGGGCAGACCTTGACATCACTTACATGATGTTGGTTTTTTAAATTATAACCAAAAAATGCCATTTGAAGTTTAGGATTGATTTATCACCGAGAAGGACTAAAGAAAAATAAACAGAAAATAAAGACCAACATGAAAAACTTTCAATTATTGATAATCATCATCATTTTCAACCTCCCACCCTGATTTACTAACTTTTGCTTTTTGTATACGCAAAATATTTCCTATAGCTATATAACAATGAAATTGCATTTTTAGAGTTCTTTGTTGTTTTCATAGCACAAATAACACACAAATTTTTCCTTTACTCTTAGTAATTATGAGACAAAATAGAGCAGGGTTTATTTTTGCCGTTTTACAAGTATCAAAACTAAAGCACAGAGAGGCTAAGTAACTATCTCCAAGGCTACTTGGAGTTAATGTAAGAGTTAGATATTCTTCTTGACATTATTTAGTCATCAACTACGTTAGTCACTTTGCCATCACTAGGACACACTACTTGTCTTGGTTACTTTTCTCTTGTTGCTGGCTCAAAATACCTGACACCCAAAGTTAAAGAAGGAAAGGTTTATTTAGCTCACAATTTGTGGAGGTTTCAGTTCATAATCAGCTGGCTCCAAGGCAAAGTGGCACATGGCAGAGGGCAACAGTCCATGGCAGCAGAAAACAGCACAGGCAACAAGAGTAAAACGGGAACAGCATGGAGAGAAGACTCTGTCTGTCCCTTATATTGTATGTAGGCCACACCCACTTGGGTGTAACACTCACACCCATAATCTCAGCTTTGGACCATGCGTGATTCACAGACTCTAGAAGCCCAGCTCCATAACTGCATGAGGCTTTGGGAGGACAACCAGACTCAAACCACAACACTACTTGAAAGAGGAAAGATTCATTTTGCCTCATATATTCCAGGGATTTTTGATATCTAGTTAACTGGCTCCAAGGCAAAACAGTATTGTGGAATGGGTCAAGGGAAGAAAACTGCTTCCTCTATGGCAGCCAGGAAGCAGAGAGTGAAGAGAAGAACCAGGGACAAGAATATATCTTTGTAGGTCATGCTACCAAGACCCACCTCCTAACAGCACATTAAACTATAAACTCATAACAAATCAGTGATTAGAATAGCATCCTCATGATCCAATCACCTTCCAAAAGTTCCACTTCTGAACATATGAAACTTTTGGGGAACATTCTAAATCTAAACCATAATACCAATATAGCACTCATGAATTTTGTACATTTTGTGTATAGAAATTTAGATCGAAATTAGTACCAAAGCTCAGAAGATGCATGTTTGCAAAATATAAATTTAAGTGTATATTCTTACAACTATCTTTCAAAAAACTACAAAATGAAATACAAATTTAGAGTGAAACACAAAATAAAACCAGTCTTCTCTAAACTTGTTAGGTTGGACTGATGCATCAAAAGCCAATGTGTTTAATGCAATTTGCAGTGAATGATTTTAATCCCCCAAGGAGACAAAAATTGATCGTGTCTTCCCTGTTGACGTACAGGGGAAGTTGAGCTTGTTGTGTTTACCAAGCCAAATCAGCTTGCTCAACTTTACTCTAGGTCGTAATTCTTTCCTATCAAAATTGTTCATATGTTTCTTCAGAGAGTTGCCAACACTTGTATCTGCTTCACGTTCTCAGCTCTCTTCTCCTGTGATTTTCCTCTCCTTTGCTTTTCTTCACTAAGACCCGTGTGCTAGTCCACTCCTGCTTAAAAAGGCTGTTGTCCTGAAGTCAATTTGCTCATTAGACTAAGTTAATTGGTTGAATTGGCAGAACAGAAAGCACAAGTGAGTGGTAATCAAACGTCAAGTCAGATACATGTAACTGATGAGATTAATCTTCTCTTGGCTTTTACATTATGTGTTGCTTGTTTAGATATAAAGCTCACCAGACAGTAACTTTAGGTTCCTGTGAGTTTTATCATGTAGTCCAAAATTTAACTGGTGCTCAAATGTTGTAAAATAATATATTGTAGTGAACCTCATAGATGTATAGTGGTACCTTAGTTCACTAACAATTTGGTCCACATACAGAAGTGTTTGGCAAAATTTTGTTTTTGTTTGAAAACTCTGCATCAGATATAAATACAACCATGGTCATCTTTCTCACAGAAACACAAATGTGGCCATCTTTTCCAAAACTGTGGAGCAAATTAAATTTGTGAACTAAGGTACAACTGTACCCATCATTCATGGTACTACATTATTACAACCAGATAGTATAAGCAATTGCACACATGAAGGTAATGCTCTCTGACTATTGGTGATGAGTTAATACATATTTACCCCCCTGGAAATCATTATAATTAACATTTAGCATTTATTGCATGTTAACAGTATACTGAATGCTGTACCCAAAAGAAAAATGTTGACAATCCTTTCTATACAGTATTTGCTCTCTGTAATTCATTGTGACTAAATAAATAAGAACAGCTCCAACCCACAATTAAACTGCCCACTGACTCCTGTTCTCTGAAGAGAATTGTTAGAAGCATTTGCTGATAGGGCAGGTGGTTAGCTAGGGCACTGCGGGAGGTTGGAGCTGCCCTTTGCTCTGTTCATGTAATCAGAGACCAGAATGTTCTTAACCTTTTATGGCTGGATGAACAACAAATTAGGAATTTCTAATTGCCTTCTCTCCAAGGACGCTCTCTCCACTAAGTAGCGTAGGTATTAGCAGGAAAGTGTTGTTCATCCAGGGTGATGTTAACTTTTTGTGAAATTAAGAGACCTTTATTTGAAAACAGCTTCAATAGCTAGAGGCATGGAATATAAGAAATGTACTCCAGGCTGTAATAATTGCTGGCTGCCCTGGGAATGGCTTCAAGGCCGGAGCAGTAGTGGATCCATGCAAGCACATCCTCTAATTATTGAAAAACCCGTGTAGAGTCTCCATGTTAATCAGTCTCTCAGAGACTTCAGCTTTATGTGGTTAGTGCAGATTTATGGCATTTTCCTTTTCCTGTTATTAAAACTGATTTTTCACAAGGAAGAAACTATCTCCAGACAACTGTTAAAATGCAAAGTTTCAGTCATAAAAGCAAACTACAAGATTATTCTGAGAATAATCCATAGAGAATTCCAAACAAGGATAAGAAACAACACATCAAAGACAGGAGGAAAATTCAAAAATAAAAAGGCATGATTCCAAAATATTAACGAAAACACTCAACAGTTGGCTCATAGAATCAAGAGGTTATAGTGTAATTAATTTAAGTGCTTGTTACAATTATGAAAATAAACATTTCATGCATAAACGCAAACTGATTATACATAATTATGAAAGCACCAAACTAATTGGAACATTTGGAGCAACACAGTAGCAGCCAAATTGCCCTTTTAAGCCAATGATACAGTGCTTTGCATATATCTTATGTGTACACAAAAGATATTAATTAATAATGGAAAGGTGCATATTTGGAAAAACATGTTACTAGAAAGCTAGCATTACATTTTTCTTACAGAGTATACACATACATCACAAATTAAATTGTAGTGGAATATGGTAGAAGAAATACAAGAGTGGGATAGGCTGGTCATGCCAGTTTGCACTGAAGTACATTTGAAGACAAAAGGGACAGAGACTCATGTTCCAAGGCTCAGGTTTCCCTTCCACTCCTCCACCTGTTGTCTTCCAGGCTTGATGGGATGATGGGATTGGGTGCAAGGAATTGACAATCTGAGAAAAGCAAAGAGAAAATCATTGCTAAGGTAAAGAAGACTGAGTGTGAGATTCTCCTTCACCAAGTTGAAATCTCAAAGTTTCTATGGACACACCTTGCTCCCTTTGGCGATGTCAACACTTTGTCTGTTAATGTACTTTCTTCTCTCTGAGATGCACCGCAGCATTTTACTACATTAAGACCATAGGGATCTTTATAATGTATTCCTAAATATAGGTGTAATTTCTCTTGAAAATAAGAAAGACAGACTTAAGCAACAAATATTCTCTTTCTGCTTTTCGTGTCACTCAGAACTCACACTCCTATGGAGAAGTTGATCCTGACCATACCTTGACTTTCTAAAAGACAAATGGTGAAAAACTTCATAGTAGTATAGTTAAAATGGCTATTATCCTTTTAGTTCTCTCAGTGGTACATCTTGTTAACCCAAATGAACTGGTGATAAGTAACCAAAATTTGTTGAATATTAGCATAAAGGGATTTTATTAATGATATAGAATGATAAATAATGACAATCCCACAGCATTCTTTGATTGTGTGTTCATGCATCATCTTATCCATGATTTCTGAAGTCTCAGACAGTGTCTCATATGTTCTTAGGTACCAGTTTGCCAGTTGCAGGGCGCTGTCCTGTCCTACTGTCTCACTGAATCCACTCTCATTCATCTCCTCACTGTGACCATTGTCCTAGTGCCCTTCATGACGATGTCCACACCCAAACCTAAAGCACTGCGTACTAATACTCTTGAGAGTGCTAGAAACACCCCTAGGGCACAGTTATTGGCATCTTCATTGATTTAACACCCTTGTGTATACATACATGTATATATAGCATATATAAAAATACATATATAAATACAAATATCATATATCATATAGACATGTGACATACAGATATGATACATACACATGATATACATATGTACCATACATACATATGATATACACATCTCATATAATACATGTCATATACAAATAATGTATGATGTACACATGTGATGCATTTTACATATGTGTATATACTATACATTTTATATACATATATAAAATAATACATGATACACATATGACATGATTTACACACATATAAAACATGTGCATTATACATATTATATGTATATTTGTTATATATAATCATATATAAATACATATACATAAATATCATAAGTAAATATAGCATATATATAATTACAAATATATATGTGATACTGAGAATTGATTCCAAGACCTTTGCCATGAGCTACATCCACAACCCTTTTTTACTTTCAATTTTGAGAGAGGTTTTGTTAAGCCACTAAGTTGTCCAAGCTGGGCTCAAACTTGTGATGCTCTTGACTCAGTCTGCCAGAGCATTGTGATTCTATGTGTATATTTTAGTCCCTTAATGAGAAGAATGATTCCTTTTCTAACTCTGGATCACACCTTGACACTAAAATAACTCTATATACCCTTGTCTCATGAAATTTCTTAAAAACAGTTCCCCAAGGGATGGGGGTGTAGTTCAGTGTTAGAACCAGACTGTGCCTAGCCTGCGCAAGGCCCTAGGTTTAATATCCAACACTGAAACAATTTAAAGTAATTTTAAGTGTCCTTTAGCTTTTCCCTTCCATCACTCTTCATATAGGAATTAGATACAAATCAATGATGGCGGGTCATGTGAAACAAATTTAAACATTGAGTCTGTTTATCATTCTCTTATTAAAGTTCTCAATCCTATACAACTTAATTCATATAAAACAGCTACCTGTGAACCTTCACTCCAATAAGTCATTTGACTTTCAAGATTAGGGCTGGGCTTGGCATCTAATTAAGCAAATCTATGTAGAATTCATAAGTAAGACAATGGGGAAAAAAACCAATACCATGATTGCAGTAACAGACATAGTTTAAGCTATAGCTGCAGTCTCATTTACAAGTCCATTTCCAGAAGAATACAGGATGAGTATAAAGGTCTTTTAAAGACTATTCTGCCACTCTATCTGTATACCCAAACTTGGGTGCACATAAGCACATAAGCAAATAAGCACATAAGCGTACACACACACACATACACACACACACACACCATAAGCACAGACACACATATGCAGTACTGTAAAGAACAGATAGTAAATGTTTGGTAGTCCTGGCCATCACATCATCTTTTGGGAAGAGACCCTTTCTGTGAACGCCCTTTCATTGCAAGCATTATTGCCAGATCAGCTGATGTGGTGGTGGGGGAGGATCATTGGTCTACATGATAAATCAGGATAAAAGAATTTGTCAGGTACTGGGAAGTAGGAGTCATCAGGGAAGGAGAAAGAAATTGCAAGCAGATAATCAAAGACCTGAAGGATTTGGTTATACCTGAAGTCAGCTGTGGGTGGGTAATAAATGAAATAACATTTTGAGTATTGAATATTTCATAATAGTTTCTTGAGTGTCTGGAAGGCTAACAAACTTGCTCAGAGTCACATGTCCATTAAAACTAGACCCTAGGCTGTCTGAATCCAGAACTAGTGTAACTTTTGCAATCAACCTATCATAAAGTTAGCAAATGTGTCAGAAAGTCTGATCCAAAATGAATCTGACAACTTTATAAGATTGGAATTAGTATGTTCCTGCTTTCAAGGCCAGTGGCTAGGTGACAACAAATACAAACATATATCAGTGCCCAAAAGGTTTCCTTGGCTTTGTTTTTCTGTAGAGGGAACCAAATGACTCTGATCTAGACCACTGGAAAGAGTTGATTGATATAGGTAGGCACGAGTAGGAGAAGATAAAAGAGATGAGAGCTTGTCTTCAGGTTGTCTATTTTACTGAAGAGAAAAATTGAGATTTCCAGAAGTTTAAAAAGTGACTTGCCTAAGGCTGACATTTGTGTCTAGTTCTGACTAATTCCTAAAATGGATTTTAGTAGGATAATCACCAGGACACAAAGACCCACTCTCCCCATGTTTGGTTCTTGCACAACAGTGACAAAATATAATTTCTACTGAAAAGATAAAATGCTATTTTCATTGGTACTGATTATGGTTTCTTATGCTAGCATCCATTCTGTTCTTGCTCCCAGATCAGATGGAGCAATGGTGTAGCCTGGGGGTAATGGTTTGGGGAATATGTATACCCTGAAAATTTTTTAGGACATCAGAGTTATGGGTCATAGAGATTCCAGAAAATATTTTTGGTCTGTCTCTATTTCAATTATGTCTCTTTTATGCTATGAATAAAGATTACATTTTATTTATTTGATATTTACCCTTACAGTAAATTCATGGGCCATTAACATTCGGTTCTACAAATGCTTTTGTAGACACTTCCCTTGTCCTGAATCTTTTTTCTTTCATTTATTAGATTTCTATAAAGGCCTAGAGTATTTTCCATTTAAATGAGGTGAGGTTATAGTGTGATGTCAGCATCTTATTTATTTTTTTAAAAATGTAAGCTTTATTTAACTTGAGTAAAATATTTTCCTTTCTACAATCTATTGCTCCTAAACAAAATCTCTATCCTTGAATCAAAACTCACTGTGGTACTAGCACATTTTACAGATTATTTTATCTCACTCTGTCCACATTGCTATAAAGCAATTATTCATAATCCCATGAAGATGAATATACTGAGGATTAGAAAATTTATGTACCCTTGTGTAAACCAAGACTACATAAATTAGCCGTAGCAGGATAGAAAGTGAACAGGAGTTGTCAAAAACTTGTGCTCCCCTCTAGAGATTTTTAACTGTCTGCTACTCCTTTATTTCCAAATCATTCTCCATTTTGTGTATAGCATTTTGAACATTACATACCTTTTCATGGTATCATTCTGCAGTGTAATATGTTAAAGCAATGATTGATTTTAGTTTATAGTTGGGGAGGCTAATTTTTGTTGTGAACATGAATGCACTGAGGGATGCTTAGGAAACTGGTAAAGCATAGTTCTGGGTGTAATTATAGAGTGTTTCCAGAGATGGTTTTTTATGTAAGTCACCCAGCTGGGTGTGGAAGAACCACCCTGAGTGTAGACAGCAGCATTCAACAGACTCGGGGCTTGGAAGGAAGGAAAATATGGAAGAAGGGAAAAGGGAAATACACCTCCATAAACAGGTGTATTTGGTATTGTTGTTGTTGATGATGATGCTGTTGTTTCTGTCACCTATGGAGGTCAGACTCCAAATTCTTCAGTCACTGAATATGGATTTGCTTTAGTGGTATGGCAGGGAGCTTTCAGGCTCTCAGCCTCAGAATGGATTGCATCATTGACTTCTTTCTTATTCTGAGAGCTCCAACGGAGCAGGTACCGGTTTCTTCAGCTCTCCAGCCTGTACACTATCCTTCTGGGACTTTGTAACTTCTGAGCATCTCAGCCAATTAATGAATATCATCTTATAATTATACATTTTCTATTGGTTTTGATCCTCTGGAGATCCCTAATACAATAGCTATTCCTCTCAGCTCTAGGAGCTCACTGGGTTCTTTGATCTTCTGAGTATAAATAAGCATTTGTTCCCTTCTTTTCTCAGTTACCCTGAGAAATTTTAATCTCTTCTTATTCATTGTATTTCAACTCTTCCACTTCATTGCTCTTACTGCAGGTTGAACTCCAAATATGGAGATCTGTGCATAATATGTTAGGTGACGTGCATCCAAAAAAAAGGTGCTGATTATTTAACTTGGGTGGAATTCTTAGACCAGGTATGATTGCTTTGGGGCCCGTAGGTAGAATAGGGCATTGAGGCCAAGGGGCATCACCATAATGAACCTCTCTATAAGCTGTGGACAGCAATTGTAGCTTTTTTACATTGTTACTTGTTTACTGGATAGTAGTATCTACTTATATCTTTAAGTTGTATAGAATTATTATTAGAACAAGAACTGGTTAAATAGCCAATATCCACCAGGGGTTACCAGTGTATAATCAAAAGACAATGTTTTCAATTTAATGGTTGGATAAGTGAGAAATTTTTAAAGGGGATTTTAGAAAAATGAAAGGAAAAGGATAAAAATAAATTAATTCAGCAATAATAGATAAATATAGGCACAAATAATTTTATTTTAATCATAGTAAATGTTATCCACTATTAATTGTGATGTTAATTTGAATAAGAAACCGAGGAGGATTAGTGGAGCACAGTTCTGGCTATGTCTAGATGATTAGCTTATAAGCTACAAACTGAAGAGAGAAGACCTACTCTGTATGTGGGTGGCACCAACCAATAGGCTTCTAGCTTTGGTGGAATAAAAAGGGAAAGAAGAAGAAAGCGTGCCCTTTTGTTTCTTGGGAGGAGCTCCAGTCCTCACTATCACATTTGGATATATGTCTCCAACATAGGCTCTTCAGCTTTCTGATGCAGACTCTTTGGCTTTCCAACAAGAACTCATATGGGATTCTGCAATGCCTTTGACTTTTGACTGAATCTTCCAGCCCTCCAGTGTACAGATGGCCACTTTATATTCCTTCACCCCCAATTCCACAGGTAGTCATTGTAAGCCTACTTAATAAATCCTTCATGTAACATACATTATTTTCCTCTAGTGAACCCTAGCTGACACATCTACTAATGACTTTAATGGCTATCATCTAAAGATACTCTCTTTCTATTCTGAGCACATAGCCAGAATGCATCCAATCTGCATCCAACTCTGGAGATTCTGGAAGAGCAGCTCTGAGACGGAATTTGGTTGTCCACATAAAAAATAAAAACAACTCTCAGGTAAAACAGTGAATGGATGCATATGTAAGGAAACGTCTATCCAGGATTGAAAAGTATTGATATACTATGTGTCACTTTCCCATGAGTATCATTTTGCCTTAAAATGTCATTCAAGCAAGAGTGGCCTTCAGCTGAACAGGATTAAACTGTCATCCACGTTGGTAAAAAGAGAGTGAGCTCAATGCTCTTTATGACAAAAATAAATATCCTGTCTCTGTTTGCCTCTTCCTCGTCCCCTGCATTTGCAGGAGTTCAAAGTTTGGGTGGGGAAGGACACTTATCCACAGAAAAACCAGCCACTAAAGGTCTGGCCACTTGTCATAGGCACAATATATGTAGTCAGCCTCATATAAGAAAACGCTCATGGTTTTTCTCAGAAGGATCTTATGAAAACATTACTGTCATCATGTCTAGCTGGGGATATAGTTGTTCTTTCCCAGCTAGAATAGACAAGCCCAGTTGTTGATGTGTTTCAAGTTGCTAGAACCATACCTAGTCTTTCTTTCAGAACCTTGGATTTAGATTTTTCATTTTATCTATAAGAGTAAAATCAAAACACTTGGTCTTCAGTGGGTTGAGGATCCTCTCATTAGGTGTGGAAGGCATCAAAAATTGCTTTGGCTTTACGCTATTGCAGAATCAATATATTCTGTGGAAAAACTCATTCAACATTTCATGTTGGAAATTAGAAAATTAGTGTTTTAGGAGGCAGACACACCACCTTCTTCTTTGAACTAGGACAGCTACCATTAAAACTATGCTTTTAAATTTGGATCACAACGTATGTTCTTTACCATTAAAGAAGTCGAAGATTATTTGCATGGGTCATTTAGGGTGTGAAGGGAGTAGTATAATTAGAAGGGCTCTGAGTGACTTTTGGATATGAATGAAGCAAATTCAGATGGAATATGTTTGCTAAGCATTAATAACAGGGGAATGTTTAAACATCTTAATTCCACTCTCAATATTTACTTTATCAGTTTGCCAAGGATTCTCTAGACAGTGGAAAGGCAATGACCATTTCATTGACTTTCATTTCTTTAATTGCAATATAAATATGTAGAGGATTTATAAATACTACCAAAAAATAAGAAGGATGTTGTTAAATTGGAAGAAAGATGATGTTGAGCATTAATCTAGAGTAGTAGACTCATTAAATCCTGGTAAATGATTGCTGGAAATCACCACTGAGATGGTCAGCAAGTTTAAGTTCTACATTCTTGGCTGTGAAATGAATTAGTCACACCAAAACTACAGTTGTTTAATTCTATCAGCTCAATGCTCTTTGTTTGGAACCAGCCTCAATTTCCAGCTGAAATGGATGTTTTCAACATAGTAGAAGCATATACTATAATATCTTTATTCTCAAAGATATTTTTACATTCAGTGACTGTCCACATGATCTTCAATAAGATATTTAGCCCATCTAAAACTTTTCCCACATCTTTGAATTTTACTAGCTGGTGATAGCTTCAAAGATCACTAGACATTGAAACCATGATTCTTGAATGCTTATTCTAAGGCCTCAGAAAACAGGAGTGGTAGAAATGTTTTATGTATGAATACAAACGTAAGGGGCCATATAGTATGGAAACAAGAAACATGAGCCTTGGTGATCTTTCTCTTCTCTTGATTCCTGAAGCACTATTGGCATTATTGCCCATGAGACATTTACCATTTGTCTTCCACACGTTTACGAGTACATATATGTATATATTTGGGCAAGATAGGCTTATTTTCAATCCCCAGAAGATAAGAATTGTGACCTTTGATCTTTGAATTCTTAGGGCCTGGTGTATAATAACCTTCTGCTGATACTAAGAAGTCAGAAGCCTCATCACTACTTTCCTAGTGAGAACATGTATAGAAAACATGTATGTCATCTGACAAACGTCATTTCCTTCTGTCTTCCTTGTGTTACCCTCGGTATGAGACAAACATCTTTAAGTTTCCTTGTCATTGCAAGAAATAAGAAAGTAAGCATGGACCGAAGTACAGCACCAAATCTGCAGAACCAGTACACAGCCAAGAACCTTCTTTGTTATTTAATTTTCAATTAGAGCATATTGGCAGCACAGAATGATTACATTTACCTTGGAGATTTTGTACATGTACACAATGCATCTTAATTCTTACTTTTGACTCCTTCCTCTTCTGTCCTTCCCTGTTTATTCCAACTCTACTTCCTTTTCCTATGCATAAACCCTCTATTTCCATTTTTACATTTCCTTTTCCTTTCCTTCCCTCCATCTCTTGTTCTCCTTCCCACTTCCTATAATCTTTTATTTTGCTATTTATTTATACTTTGGGTTTCTCATATAAGAGAAACCATGCACTATTTAAACTTATTTCATTTAACATTATTGTCTTGAGGTGTATCCATTTACCTATAAATGCCTCAAGTTTACTATTCTTTATGTACTCCATTGTATATAAAAAACACATTTTCTTTATCCATTCATCTGTTGATGGGCATAAACTATTTCCAAGTTTTGCCTATTATAACTTTTGCTGCTATAAACCTGTATTCACATAACATGGTAATATGAAAACTTTAACCCTTTGGGAAGATACCTAGAAGAGGAGTAACTGGATCAAATGAAGTTTCTAGTTTTTTTTAAGGACTCTTCATACTTATCTCCATAGTGGCTATACCAATTTACACTCCTTCCAACAATGAAGAGGGATCCTTTTTACATGAAGACTCACCAGCAGTTGTTATTGATTGATATCTTTAAGATAGCCATTCTCTCTAAAATAAGATGAGATCTCAGTGTTATTTTTAATTTGCATTTCTTCAGTGGCCAGAAATTTTGAACATTTGTTTTCGTATTATTGACCATTTGTGATTCTTCATCTGAGAAATGTCTTTTCATTTTAGATGCTCATTTTTGACTGGGTTTTTTAGTTTGCAAAGGGTCTATTTTTGAGTTCTTCATGTATTTTAGATATTAGTCTTTCATATGAGGAGTAACTGGAAAAATTTGTTCCACTCTGTATGTTGTCTCATCACACTGTTGGTGATTTCCTTTGCTATGCAGAAGGTTTTTAACTTGTAATTCCATTTGTTGATTCCTGACACTATTTTGTGTGCACCTGGAGTCCTGTTCAGAAAGTCTTTGCTAACACATATGTCTGCAAGATATTTACCTATTTTATCTTCTAGCAGATTAAGTATTTGTTTTTTATATTTAAATCTTTGATCCATTTTGATTTTAGTTTTGCACAGTGAGAAATATGGGTTCAATCTTCAGCATGTGGATAGGCAGCCTGTTCTCCCAGCATGATTTAGTAAAAAGGCTACCTTTTCTCCAACAAAATTATTTGGCCCCTTTGTCAAACACAAGGTAGCTAAGTGTGCCTGAGGTTGTTTCTGCATTTCCTATCCTGTTCCATTGATTCATAAGTCTGATTTTTTGACAATACCAACCTGTTTTTATGACTGTAGCTTTGAAGCATAATTTGAAGTCTGGGAATATGATGTCCCCTGCCTTGCCCTTGTTGCCCAGAATTGATTTTCCTATTCTAGATCTTTTCCAGTTCTATGTGAATTTTAATATTTATTTCTCTAGTTCTGTGAGGAATGCTTTTGGTATTTTGATTAAGATTTTATAAAATTTCTTTAACAATTTTGTAAGTAAGGCCATTTTGACTATATTGATTCCGCCTATCCAGAAATAGGGGAAATATTTCCTTTTTCTGATACGCTCTTTAATTTCCTTTTTGCAATACTATAGTTTTTACTGTACAGAACATTCTTTCCCTTCCTTACATTAATTCCTAAATTTTTCATTTTTTCCTTGATGCTATTGTAAGTCATTGTTTCATTAATTTCTTTCCAAGTGACTTTATTATTGATGTACAATAATCCTATTGGTTTTTCAATGTTGCCTTTATATCCTGCTATGCTACTAAGTTTGGTTATTAATTCTAGGAGTCTCTTTGTGGAGCTACTGGGGTCTGCTATGTAGAGGATCATGTAATCTTCAAATAGCAATCTAACTTCTTTCTTTCCTGTATGTACCTCTGTTTTTATTGCTTAGTTGCTTTGGCTAGCACTTCAACAACTGTGTTGAACAGAGTACAGATAGCACATGTCCTTGTCTCATTCCTAATTTTAGAAAAAAAGCTTTCAGCTTCTCTCTATTAATATGGCATTGACTGTTGTTTTATCATAGACAGCTTTTATCAGATTGAGATAAAGAGTTTTTATGCCTGTTTTTTCAGAGTTTTTATCATGAATGGATGTAAAATTTTGTCAAATGCTTTTTCTGCATCTAGTCAGGTGATAATGTGATTTTTGTCCTTGCTCTTCTATATGAGGTATGTTACATTTCTTGATTTGTGTATGTTGAACTATCCTTGCATCCCTGGAATAAATCCTACTTGGTCGTGTTATATGATCTTTTTGATGGTTTCCTGCATTCTGCTTGGAAGTATCTTTTTGAAGATTTTTGCATCTGTGTTTATGAAAAATGTTGGCCTGTGGTCCTTCTTTTGTTTGTGTCCTTTTCTGGTTTTAGAATCAGGGCAACCCTCACTTCCAGGAATGACTTTGGGAGTACTGTTTCCTTTTCAATTTCATTAGAGTTTGAGGAATATTGGGATTAGATTTTCTCTAATGTGTTCTTGTGGAATTCGGCAGTGAATGCATCGGGATCTGGGTTTCTCTTAGTCGTTAGTTTCTTGTTGTTTTACTTCTTCAATTTCCTTGACTGATGTTGGATTATTTGTGATTTTTATATCTTCTTGGTCCAGTTTTGGTAGTTCATATGTACCTAGGAATTTATCCTTTTCTTATGATTTCTGCATTTTATTACAGCACAGGTTCTCACAGTAGTTGCCAATGGTCTTTGAAATCTCGGCAGAATCTGTTGTGATTTTCCCTTTTTTATTTCTAATTGGCTGGATTTGGGTCTTTTCTGTCTTTATTTTGATATATTGGTTAAGAGTTGATCTATTTTGTTTAATTTCTCGAAGAATCAGTATTTCAATTCATTGATTCTTTGATGTAGTTCCAATTTTACTAATTTCTTCACTGATCTTTATAATTGCCCTCCTCACACAAGCTTTGTGCTTGATTTTTCTTGTTTTTCTAGAATTCTGAGGTAAATCTTTAAGTTATTTATTTTAAACCATTCTGTTTTTTTGATGTGGGAATTCACTACTATAAATTTCCCTTTTAGCACTGCTTTCATTGTGTTTCACAGGTTCCAGTATATCATATTGGAATCATCATCTGATTATAAGAATTGCCTGATTTGTTTTTTAATTTTATCTGTGACTCAATGATTGTTCCAGAGTCTATGATTTAATTTCCATGTATCTTCATAGCTTCTGTAGTGTCTTTTGAAATCGATTTGTAGTTTCATTGCACTATGATCTGATAATATCCTGGGATAATTGTGATTCTTTTTCATATATTTACGCATTCTTTTTTTTTTTTTTTTTTTTTTTTTTTTTTTTTTTTTTTTTTTTCTGCACCGGGGATCAAACTCACAGCCTCGCGCCTGCCAGACAGGTGCTTAAACTGTTGAGCCAAACTCCCAGTCCTAGTTTTTTGAGGCAGAGTTGCACTATGTAGCTCAGGCCGGCCTTGCACTCACATTGCAACCCAAGCTGGCCTCGAACTCACAACGCTCCTCCTACCTCAGCCTCCTGAGAGCTGGGATTAAAGGCGTGAGCCACCACACCCGGCTTATTTATGCGTTCTTTATGGGCTAGTACATCATCTATTTTGGAAAAAGTGCTGCTGGGAAGAATGTGCATTCTGTTGCTGGATGAAGCACACTGTACATATCTACTAAATCCATTTGTTTAAAGATTTGATTGAATTCTGATACCACCTTTTTTATTATTTATTTATTTATTTTTGTCTAGTTGATCATTGCATTTGAGACAGGTCCCCAATTTCAAGTATATTGGTACTTACCTTATTTTTCACATCCATTAGCATTTGCTTTATGATGTTGGATACACTGGTATTTGGTGTGCATATATTTATAAGTGTTATCTCTTCCTATTGAAATATTCCTTTAATCAATTTGTAGGGACCGTCTTTGTCTTTTCTGATCGGTCTTGACTTGAACTTCACTTTGTTGGCAATTAGAATAGCTATTCCTGCTTTTTTCCAGGTTCCTGGTGCATGAAATGTTTTCCGACCTTTAACATTCAGTCTATGAGCTTCTATTTGATTAAATGTTGTTCATTTGTTTCTTTTGTATACAGCATATTGTTGGATCTTGTTTCTTTATTCCATTCTGCTAATCTGTGTCCTTTGTGAATTGAGGCCATTCACACTGATGGCTATAAATGGTAGACACAGTCTTCTCCTTGTCATTTTCTTACTGTTTTCTCTTGCTTTCCCTTCCACTTAATTGCTCTCCCTGCCTGGTGAATTCATTCTGTTGCACTTTTGGCATTGTTAGCTTCATTGTGTCTTCTAGGAGATCTTAGAGAATTTTTTTTGAAGTGCTGGTTTGATGGCCAAGAAATTCTTTAGGTGCTCTTTATTATGGAAATATCTTATTTCTCCATTAATTTTGAAAAATAATTTTGCAGAGGATGTTAGTCTGAGTTGGAAGACTAAGACTTGAAACCCTAGTCTTAGGGCTTGAAATACTTCACTTTAAGCTCTCCATGACTTTAAGGTTTGAGTTGAGAACTCTGCTATAATTCTGATGGGTTTTGCTTCATAAGTCTTTTGTTTGTATTCTCTAATAGCTTTCAAGGTTTTGTTCTTGTGTTGGTTTTCTAGAACCTTGACTGTGATGTGTCCTGGGGTGATTCATTCCTGGTAATGACTTTTTGGGTTTCTTTTTTAAAATTTAAGTTTATTGGTACAAATTTTGGTTTTCTATATATCTCACTTACCTCTACAATCAATTCTTTTTTTTTAACTATATTTGGAAAGTTTTCTGCTGTTAATTCAAAAATAGGTTTTTTATGCCCTTTGTACTATCTTCTGATTTTTTATTAATTCCAATTAATCTTAGATTAGTCTTCTTGCATCATCTTGCAACTGCTGGATCCACTTTTCCTTTTTTTTATTTAAGAGAAAAAAACACATATAAGAAAAACAAAAAGCAAAAGAGACAAATAAATGACAAAAGCAAATACAAAACAGTAACATTGTATGTTTACAAAACAAGATGATAGGAACTTGACAATAGTTGCAATATTGCGTATCATTACCTTCAACATGGTTGTTTACATTAACAGATATAGACATGTAAAATTGATCTGATCATATGAGTATTAGCTGTTCTTTCTCAATAACTATTACATTCAGCAGTATAGTCATTTCAGCTATCTTACACACACACACACACACACACATATATATATATGTATATATATATATATATATATATATATATACAGACTTATTTATGTCTTTTTCCTTTTCCCTCTTCTCTTTCCCTTTCCCAATTACTTTTGCTCTTTGAGTAGTTTCTTACCTTTACATAGTATTTATTGTAGATTTTGGATCATATATACTTTTTCAGCTTCTTACACTAGGGAGACTATATGGTATTTACACACGTGAGTTTGATTTATCTCACTTATGAGTATGGTCTCAAGTCGTGTCCATTTACTTATAAAAGTCTCAATGCAACCTTTCTTGATAGCTGAGTAGTACTCCATTGTATAAAAATACCACATCTTTCTTATCCAGTCCTTGATTGATGGGCACTGGGTTTGCTTCCAAGATTTGGCTATTACAAATTGGGTTGGTATAAACATGGGTGCAAAAATATCACTGTTGTGTGATGTTTTCAATTCTTCTGGGAAAATGCTCACAAGCGGGATAGCTGGGTTGAATGGGATCTCCAATCCTAGCTTCTTGAGGAATCGCCACACTGACTTCCACAGTGGTTGCACCAATCTACACTCCCACCAACAGTGGAGAAGAGTTCCTCTTTCTCCACAGCCCCTCCAGAATTCGTTATTGGTTGATTTTTTAATGTTGGCCATTCTTTCTGGAGTAAGATGGAATCTCAGTGTTGTTTTAATTTGCATTTCCCGAATGACCATTGATGTTAAATATTTTTTCATATATTTATTTGCCATTTGTATCTCTTCCTCTGAGAAGTGTGTATTCATCTCAGGTGCTCATTTTTGGATCATGGACCCACTTTTCATGTGTCCTTGTTTTTTTATCAAGTGTCTGTTATTAGTTGGTGACCAATTATCCTGTCTTCTAGGTCTGACACTCTGTCCTCATATTGGTCAGTTCTCCTGCCCATACTTCCAATACAACTTTTAACATCCTAGGCTTCTGTTTGGAACTGTTACAGGCAACTGCGTTAGACAGAAATATTACAGGCAGTCAGTCAGGGCTGGACCCTTGAAGGAGCCAGTATAGAAGACCTTGCAACTGTCAGGGAGACAGACAACTCCTGTTGTGGACCAGCTCTCAATACAAAAACTAAAACAAATATACCCTACATACTTCCTAAAGATAAACATTAGGGACCTATTCTAAATAAGTCCCTATCACCCTGAGGAAGCCAGGAGTCACTAATCCAACCCTCTATAGGAAGAGTCACTGCTCTTTATGCATGCCCAATGGCTATGTGACTCACTTCCCCATTTGTCCCCAATTTGACCAATTTTACCTGAGTGATTAATCTTATTGGTTGACCATAGTTCTGTCCTAACTCATGCCCACCTTGTGAGTTCCCAATTTTTCCCACCTTGGACCCACCTCACCTTGGGGTTTTGGTCTATGAAAATCCCTAGAAAAGACAAAGTCCTTCGCAACCTGCTTGGCACCTTTTCTTTCTCTCTCTGACAGAAGCTTTCTTTCTTTCAATAAATACATTTTTCTCTTAACTGCCATTGTTCCTAAAATTCATTCTTCAATTTTAGAGAACATGAACTTCTACTGGACATCTAGTAGTTTGGGAGTTTCTTTCCTCTGTATTAGAACTTTTTATGATCTCCAGTTCTTCTCTGTGCTTACTAATCATGGTTTGCATCTCTTTGTTTAGCTCCTCTAGTCGTCATTTTTTTAGTGTCTTCTCTAGACTCACAGATCATTTGTTTTATTAGGATCATTATCTATTTAATTATAACTGCTGCGAATTCTCCAAACCTCTTATTGATCTATTTTAACACCTCCACTATTATTGTTTCAGATATTTCAGCTGTGCAACTTTTGATTTCTTCCCCCTCTCAGTGCCTCATGATTTGGTTTTGGGGGAAACAGGGAGATTTTGGAGGCACTTTGTCACCTTTTCATTATTCTATTTTTTTAAATCTATTTTCTGTGCTAAGGTTGCAGATTAATTATAGTGAGCACCTTTATTGCTACTATGGAAACCTCTTTATCTAATGTCTACCTTTCAGAGATGTCCTCTGAATGTAGCTAGCTATTGCCCTTTGTCCCTCTTCCAGGATCCAATCACCTTTGTTTGTTTGGGCAAGGAGGTTGTAGCCTATTTGGCCAGGACCCAATTCTTTGGGAGTTGGCTGCATAATTCTTTATAACCCCCAATCCATCCAAATATTGACATATAGATAGAACCAACTGGACAGCAACAAGTATGTTACCTTGGCTAGTAGTAAAATCAGCACCAACAACAGCATGAAACACAAACTGGTTATTAACAAACCTTAAGAACTTGTAATGTACTACCCTTTGCCATGGAAAAGAGATCTACAGTTATAGTTTCACCTCTGAGATAAACAGATATTGATACACAGTTGTCTTAGTTACTTTTTACTTGTTGCCAAGACAAAATACCTGATGCCCAAAATTAGGGAAGGAAACGTTTATTCTTACAGTTTCAGTCCATAAGGTTGGCTCCAAGGCAGCATGGCATGGCGGCTGCAAGCTGCAAGCCGCAAGCCGCGCTGGCAAGAGAGAGTGAGAGGAAGGCAGAAGCACGGAAGAGGAAGACCCGCCTTCCCTTACACTGTATGTCGGCTCCACCCCTGGGCGGGTACAGCACTGACATCATCAATCCCTGAGCTAGACAACAAACTGATTACAAGCGTCAGACTCAGCCCCATCAAAAGTATGTGAGGACTTGGGGGTACATAGTATACCACATACAACAGTAAATACCCATTCAATAGAAAAACTTTACCTCCATTAACAATGAGACATTATTTAGCCGTAGTAAGGTACAGTTCACTATTTACAGATTCATAAAGAACAATGTTTATACTAGTAAGGACAGAGGTTGCAGGGAAATGGGAGCATGCAAAAAATGTTATTGGAAAAATTAAGCAATGTAAGATGGGAAGAAGGTGATAAATTGAAATAAAGTATCCTACAAAGGGGTAAAAGAAAATTAGTTGTATTAGATAAAAGTAACAGGAAAAACCAACAAGAAAAATGATAAATAAAAGAAAATAGATCATGAAATAGAGGAAAAAGAAAAACAATAATACAGGAACAAATTTTTTTTATTTAAGAGAAAAAAAAGACACATATAAGAAAGACAAAAAGCAAAAGAGAGAAACAAACAACCAGAGTAAATGCACAACAGTAACATTATAGGTTTACAAAACAGGATGATAGAAACTTGACAATGGTTGCAATATTGCGTATAATACAGGAACAAATTTGAAGAGATAGGACAAAAAAAAAAGGAGGATCCAATAAAACAAAGAAACAAATAATAACAGAAAACAGGGAAAATAAGAGATAAAACTCTGAACTACACACACACACACACACAAAACAAAACTCCAATAGAGGACGAAAAACAGGTCAAAAGAAGTGAAAAAAATTCCTATGTATTTCCAAATGGTTTTCTTTCAGAATTTACAGGTTTTGGAATCCAGAAAGACACATTATTCTCTGCTCTATCAATGGCCTGTGCATTTGCATGATGACCCTTCTGTTTGAGTGGTCCCTGTCTATAAACCTCCGCCATGGTTAACTGTCCAAGTGGACTGAATCCCCACTCACATCGGTATGCAGTGAAGCAAGCAGACCCTTGTTCCCTCTGGATGCAGCCTGCAGGGCGGAACATTGTACAGACCATTGACCCCAATGCCATCTCCTTCAGATCCAGATTTCTCTGTAAGCCAGACCCACACCTATGCCTGTCCCCCCACTACAGAATTCAGGTCCTGTGTCCTTTTCTGGCCTGAGCTTGAGCTTCTCATTGGATCTAAGTCTAGCTCTTACTCTCAGTCTGTCCCCCATAGCTATCTCCCAGCCACTCACTGTGGTAGGGTAGCATTTCAGTCTTGGAATAAAGCTATAGTGTAGGTGTTCCATAACTTAGCCCCAGATGATTAACCTCTCCCCAAAATTGGGCCCAATTACAGTCTCCGGAAATATGGTGGATGCTGCACTGGGTTCTTTCTCCAACTTTATCCCACTGTGAAGAAACGAGCCTCCAGCTAAAACCCCACACTTGCTTTTGTTGTTATTATTGTCTTGTTGTTTTAGTCTGCACCAATGGCCACCTTTCTTAGGGTTATTTCTGCTGCCTCATCTGCAACTGCTCCCTGAAATGGCCAACTTGGGCTTATATCATCTTTGGGGGATCGATCTCTTCTCCGATCAGATCAGTTGTTGAGTAGTCACCTGTATGGCTCTGTGCTTTTTAGGACTATTTGCAACCATGAAGTGTCTCCAATGTCACCAGAAAAATTAAATGGAATCCAATCAGGACCTTTCATTCTAGACTTTGGCCTCATCCAAGATCAGGTCCATTGGTTGGTTAGAACTTCTGTGACCACGTGCATAGTGGAAACAGAACACAGAGCCAGCTCTCAGTTGCTGGTGGCCATAGCCAAGGTGTGGGATCCACATGGGTGGAGTTGGTCAGCGACCAGCATGTAATTCTCTATTTTCCACAAGACCCTGTTCCATGTGCTTCACAGGGCCTGAGGACCTTCCTTTTTTAATGAAGTGAAACATAATTATTTTCATTTGTTTCAGTACTATCTTTGTTAGTGAAAATGCCAGTAAAAATACAGTTAGTCCAACACTAGAGGAGTTGCATTGTGAAAACTTCCTTAGCCAAGCTTCCCTCTTCATTTTTTGAAGAATGTGGAAAAAATGTATGACTGGAAAGTTTCAAGACTCTGTGACAACTTCTCTGAGTCTCAGCAGCTCCATCCTAAAATGTGAGCAATAACACTTTGTCAAGGAATTTCTGTGACAATTTTGTGGGATAGTCCAGAGGGCCCAGGATTGTACCTGATTTATTATAAGCACTCAATAAACCATCTATAACTTTGCCAAGAAAAATGGGCTAGAAAACTGCATTATTTGTTCATTGTTTCCAAAAGTCAATCATATTTATCCTTAAAATACTTGTAACAAATTGTGCTTTTCTGTAAACCTTCCCGATAAAATGAAATTTATATTTTACAACTGGGAAGTTAACTACATACAAATCTACATATGTATACCTACCAGTGTTCCCAGTAAGTTAAAAAATTATGTTTATGCATACATATTCTCTGAAAATATATGAATACACATATATCATACAGTCAATTAGAATATAACTTCTTCAAGGAAAATGACTCTTGGAATTAACTTAGTTATATTTATTTCTATTTAGTTCTTATGTAATGTACTGCACAATGATGTTTTGGTTAACAATAGACTGTATGTACCATAGTGGTCCCCATAAAGTTATATTGCTTAACAACATTACAGTTGGTTTAGCTTGTGTAAATACACTGTGTGATGTTTGTTATAAAATCACCCAACAATGCATTTTTAGAAACTTACTGTTAAGGAAGTCACAAATGTATGTGAGAATAATATACAAATACTATAATGGTTGCATTTTGTTAGAGCAAGAGTTTTACTCACCAGTGACTCATTCCCTAATGTTTCACATTCTAAGCATTTTTCCTACCCACTCTTCATGTCTCTTCCATGCATTTGTCTTTGTGTTTGTATTGTCTGGTAATTTGGATATTTTTATTTGAGACTATTTGGCCTGTGTCAGGTAGTCTTCTCTGTGGTCCCCAGGGTCTTGTATCTTGTTTTTAAATTCTTTTTCCTTGCTCTCTTTTTATCAGATGTCATCCATTGTGCCTCAGTATTTTACCCTTGGGTGTTTCAATTATGCATGAATGAGAGCTGCCTCACAGTCGCACGTTTCCATTTTCAGTCTAAATAACTACACCCAGGAATGAAAGTCTCTGCATTTAACTTGAGGGACCCTCAGCTGGTCACAGGTTTCATTTCAGCTCCCTTTGGTTCTCTCTCCTTAGCAATTTTGGGGTTGTGTTTAAATTAACTAATCCTCTGCCTTTACCCTGCTTTGCTGTTGGCACATTTTTGCATTCAAGTCCAATATGACAGTTCAGTATTTATTTCCATATTTGTATATTTGCATTTGTGTTCAAATGAGAAACAATTAATTTAGCATTATGTTCATCAAAAGTCTTAAATCAATGAGTACTGTTTTCAGCAGTTCCAAAAATCATTATTCCTCTATTAAGCCCCATGGTTTAAATCAATCAGGATTCCAAATTTGTCATGTTTTTGAGGAGGAAGGAAAGAAAGAAATAGGAAATATCATTTGTGTTAGTACTGAAAGGTATGTGTGCCTAAGGTAGGTACAGAGAAGGGCAAAGAGAGGATGGTGGTTGGGGTTGGCTTCCTTTTGTGAAACATCAATCTGACTATGGATATGGGCTGTCAATTTACCCAGCTTGTCCCTTTCTAGACTGTCCTAGTCTTTATTACTTACTGTGTTGTACCTAGTTAATTATGTGTCACTAAGAGGTGGCACAATGCCTGACCCATTAGAGCAACTCCAAAATAAACTAATGAATAAATAACTGCAGGAATGATGAATTTCAAAGAGGCTACAACTATAACAAGAATTATGATGTTATACATTTAAACTATACAATGTAAATCAGTGAAGAAAATCTGAGATCTATAAAACAGAAACCTAACCTATAATATGTGTATCTTTAAATTTGAACAAGTTTAAATAATCTTTTGCCAGAGTATTATTCTTATAGGTAATTAATCCTTTGAATCTTATGTATAAAATGGTTTAAATATGCCTATGCCATCTTTATATTAAAAGACTTCTGTATTATTGACACAATTGAAGTAACATGCATAATTAGAGAAATATAATACAAACTACAGCCATGCATTGCTTAAATATGGGTGCAGACTCTGAGGCAACTTAAGTAATTTCATTGTTGTCTGAACATTCTCATGTGCAGAAGCAGATTAAGACGCTATAATGTCACTAGACAGTGTAATATTATGGGACTACCAAGCTATATGTAACCCAGCATTGACTAAAATATTGTTATGAGGATACGACTACTCACTTGACTGAATAAGTTGGAATATGCCACTCTGAATCTTATTCAGGGTTTTGTCAGCTCATTTAGTGGTTTAATTCTCCTCACTCTGCAGAGCTGCAAACACTGGCCCATACTGCGGAAACAGTCCTTAGAACAAATCTATACAGCCTCATTGGGATTTTCCAGCAGTCTCATTTACATGAGAAACAAGCTATGCTGCAGAATAAGGTATGCACAGTATCCTGAGCTGCTGGAGCTCCATTGCGTCAGATACCATCTTCTTTAATAACCCATGTCAAGTACTCCAGCAGGGACATCTAATCACAGAGATCCATAGCCTGCATCATGAAGGTAGCAAGGTGCCTTCTCTGTTGCGTTGAAACACATTCTTGCAACATGAGAAGAAGTATGACTAAAATCTGATAGCAGCAGCATCAACCATAAGGAAACCTGGATGTAGGCCATCATTTCCAAGTCATTTTGATTTCATAAGACAGAAAAATTCAAAACATGTTTCCCAAGAATGAGTGCAGTCAATAAAGAGCTTTTATTTGCAAACTTTTAATTGCAAAATATACTCTTAAAATATACACACAAGGTATTATTAACTACTGTCACCATAAAAGAAAGAACTTGGTAATACAAAAAAACCAAAACAAAAACATAGGAAAGGTGTTTCAGTAGTTCTCTGACTGGTAATCCCCCTTTATTTTTCTACCAGGGTAAGCCCATGTGGCTGAATGTTCGGTTTTGCAAATTGAATTGAGAAACTCCCTGCCTCATCCCCTTCAGTTACAGTCTTTTGGAATCTGAATTGAATATCACTCAGCTACTTCTGTTCAGTCCTTGTGGAGCAGAGTGGAAATTTTAAAGTTTTTGTTGCATCTCAAAACAACCAAATTAAAGTTCCTGGGTACCTGAAGCATTCAAAACTTCTTCCAACAATAGCTTAGTGATACTCTATGCCCTGTATAAACCCACAGACAGTAGCAACAAGAAAACACTAGAAATAAAAGTACAATACAAAACTGAGCTTTGCTTATGCCAGCTAAGTCTTCTCTTAAGAGGCATCATTGCTGTTCAAACTAGTGAATTAGTACTCTTGAGTATACACATGCAAAAGTTTGTTCATCTGTGATATGATAAGCAGTGCTTCCAATGTACATAGATGACTAGTAAACACAAATCAATAAACACACAACTTTAGAAAAGACAATGCCATTCCTCTAGGGAACTTTGCTTTAAAAAAATACAATCGACTTGCACAAAGAAAGACTGAGTATAAGAGCTATGATTATTAGTTAAATCATCTTAATGAAATGTACAGACCTATGTGTTCTTTGATAGATAATTTATGTGCGATTTTATTATCTCTCAAGCTTTAATTAAATATTTGCCTTTTGGCTAATCAACAGTAATTAATCAGAGATACTTATATTCATGCAAGTTGTAGGAAATGTTGATACAGTCTTGTTATGGTTGATATATTGTGTCAACTTGAAAAGTTTAGAAGCTTAACTGAGAGACTCAGCAGGGAGCCAGTGTTCTTACTTTGTAAATTACCTCATCCTGTGCAAAGGAGGACAAGGAGATTTGTGAATACTACACCCACTCTGGGAGGAGATGGGGGTCCTGTGTACAATATAACAGAGGAAAAAAGGCTTGCTCTTGCCCTCTTTTACTTTGGCTGCTTTTTGCTTTGGCTGCTACCTTGAAGTGTTGTCCCTGTGCCACGCCACCCTGCCTTGGAACCAGTTGATTATGGACTGAAACCTCCAAAAACTGTAAGCTAAGTAAACATTTCCTTCCCTAATTTTGGGTGTCAGGTGTTTTGTCTCAGCAACGAGTAAAAAGCAACCAAGACAGGGCTCCACTGGAATTCTGGTGGTCTTCTGTGTGAGAATTAGGGTGAACAATAACGAGAGAGATTTGCCAGGCCAGAACGGAGAAGCTATGCATTAGTTAGGGTTCTCCAGAGAAGCAGAACCCATAGAATATTTGATTGTGTACATATGCAATTTTGTGATTGATAAAATGAAATCTGTATTTAGGTTCTCATCTCTGGTTTGGTTGCTACTGCCCTGGTTCTTGGCAAAGACCTCTAAAACTTACTGTTTCCTGGGTGATAAGGATGTTAGAGGAACATTTTATTCTATCATTTGGTCTTTCACCTTGCATCCTCATACAGAGCCTCTAATCCCTTGAAATTTCCTGGGAGATTAGAAATCTCCTTCCTTTTGTTCTGATAAAGTCACTTTTAGTGGGCTTCTGGATTGGAGTGGGTCACCACAAAAACCGAGTGCTGATTAAAACTTTGGAACTTTAAGCTGTGCTACCTACCCATCCTTGGCAAAAGTGTTGGAGATTGAATTCATAATTGACCATGCCTCTGAGATTATGCCTCCGTGAAAACCTCTGAACTGTGGAGAGCCTCCTTCGGTTCACTGAGTGCATGGAGGCTCCATGGCACCCAGAGGGTGCATGGAAACTCTGTGTCTTACATGTATCTCCCACCTGGTTGTTAAACTTCATCCCTTGAAATATTCTTTATGATAAACTGATAAAATAAGTAAGCCATTTCCTTGAGTTCTGTGAGTTACTCCAGCAAATTATTGAACCTGAATGGCATGTGTGTATGTTTGTGTGTGTTTGTGTGTGTGTGTGTGTAAGTGTGTGATAAGTCCTCAAATTAAATCTAATCATTAAGAGTTCCAGTAGCCCAGACTTGTGAAGCATGAGTATTGAGTGGGGAGGTTTTGTGAAGCTGAGCCCTCATTTTGTGGGGCCTGACTGGAACTCCAGGTAGATAGCGTCAAAATTGAATAGAATTATGGGACAGCCAGGTAGTCTTTGCTGGAGAATTGCTCATTGGCAGAACTCCCTTCCTCATACACTGCGACCAGAGGTGTCATGTTGAAAACAGAAGTCAACAATCTGGCTCTTCTTTTACACTGTGTATCATATATGCCTTCAACTGACTTGATAAAGTCATCTGCTGTACTCAAAGTCTATTGATTTGAATGTTGATTTAATCTTAAAAAAAAACTTTCAAAGCAGCATGTGTATTAGTGTGTGAACAAATATCTGGGTGCCATGGCATAGCCAGGTTGATACATAAAATTGATCATCACAACTTGAGCAAGAAAAAAAGAGAATGTTTATTTTAAGATAGAAGACTTGAAACAAGATAAATACAATAAATGCATGATAAAGTCTCTTCTTTAAGCATGACACATTTCTCATTGTAGAACTCTCAGAAGGAATTTGACTGAACTGAAAGGAAAAAGTAATAAGGAGAAGCTGGCCTGGAATCACGTGTATGATGAGGTTGTCACCAGGCTTTATGTACAGACATGCACTTGTGACAACTAAAACATGCAGAGTTGTTGGACAGGAAAGAATATTATTGCATTGTGAGGAAAAGGACAGTTATTAAAAACATAAAGAACAAAGAATGTCATTTCTTTCATAACTTTCCATAAAACAAATGATTTCTTTCTGATTCTCAGTTTGGCGTTACCATTCCATGCAACAGGATGATATTTTTAAAGCCTTAGTCTCTTTAGAGAATCAAATAAAGATGAAGGAAGAGTAGACTCATGAGTGACAATAAATTACAATTATTTCGTGTACATTTAGACAGTGGTAAATCCTTTGTGGATACAAGAATCATTTATTAATCCATTGGAAATTTATTTTGCTTTATTTTATACTATCTGATGCTTCATTGAAAATAATTCAGATCAAAGGAATTCTTAAACCAAAGTTCACAATAAGCCAAGGTTTGGGAGAAAAGAGAAAACACAGGCCCCATATAGAATTTAACTAGAGTAGGTCTGATTTGGACATAAAGTTAATCAGAATTCATTTGAAGAAATAATTTTACTGCCAAATAAAGTTTTTAATAACACTATTGATACCATATTATCGTTTAAAGGAATTGGAATTATTTGTATGCTTGTAAGATAGTCAGAGAGTTGACAGTGAGGCTCTACCCTTGCTACCCTACTGTACCCCCTCCTCTGGGCAGATCAGTTTGCAAAAGGCCACTCCCTTGTCCATGGTAACAGTCTACCAAGATGACTCATGGGTAGGCCTGCAAGGATTCCTTTGTGTGACAAAAAAAATTTTATTTTTACACTTTCCTCTAGAGACTGCAGCCCTGGCTGGGTCACAAGGCAGAAAAGTAGAAATGGACTGGATTCCAACCACCTTTCATACCCCTTCCACTTGGGATCTCTTATACAAGATCTGAAACACTCTTTGACACAGATGTAATCCAGAAATCTGAATAAGACCACCCATCTACTAGGTTAATTAAACTTAATAACTTTCTCTGATTGACTTACAGAGCTTTTTAACAAGGAAAATGTCAATCATGCAGAAATACAAAGAAATAAAGTGATGAATAATCTACTCTCTACTCTTTCATTCTTCCCATCCTCCTTAGATTCCACACCTTAAACAGGAAAGAGATGTATGCTCTCTAACATGCAAGAGATAAACCCTCCAAAGAAGAAAGGGGCTTATTTTTCACATGTGCTTTTTTATGGCCAAATATGGGGGTGTCTGTCTCCACCTCAGCCCCTCTGTCCCTTCTTCTCGAGGTTAGAAAATTCCTCCTTGATGTCACTAACAAGGGAAGCGCAGGAGTTGGAAGTTGTTGATAACTCAAGATAGAGGCTGGGTAATAAGAGCAGTACTCAATTTTGAAAGGCTACAGAGAAGCAGTTTTTAAAATCTGGGAACTGGTCCATGTAGGACTGGGAAGTCAAAGCTAAAAACAGAAGAGTACCTTAGTAAGAAGGGATCAACAGTGGTCACAAAAGTTTCTATAACTTAGCAGGAGTAAGAGTGAGACCATGAGTCTGCAAAATGCAGCAAGGATAAGTTAACAAACTAAGGAAAGCACTCTTGAGGTCCTTTTGATCTCTGATACTGGTGTAGGTTGAATAACAACACTTCAAAAAGAAACCAATTATTTCTGGGAGAGAGAGAGAGAGAGAGAGAGAGAGACAGAGAGACAGAGAGACACAAACAATGA
>RJWM01005644.1:0-90448 GCA_004363535.1 Dasyprocta punctata
GCCGCGGTGCCACGCCAGTGTTGGCTTCCTCACTGTGACAAACGCACCACGGGACAAGGACCGCGTCAGAAGTGGCGGATGTTAAGGAACGCGCTTTGCTATCTCTGCGGCTTCCCCGTGAAGCTGAAAGTGTTCCAGAGTGACAAGTTCATCTCACGAGATGAGCTGGGCATGGCGGCTGGGGCGGGAAGGCAGGTTCGAGCCCGACCTGGACACTTAGAGACTCAGAGACCCGGCTCCGTGGCGCGTGAAGGTTGAGTCCCCGCCCCCCAGCCCCCAGCCTGGCCTCAGGTGCCGTCGCTACCTGGACATGGTGTCCGAGGTCTCGGCTTGCAGCCCCCGCCTGGGAGCCAGGATGTGCTTTGGGGTCCCCGTTCTGTGCCGTCTCAGCCGAGCCTGGCTTGAGGAGGAAGGGGCTGGGTCCCCCCAGGGCTGCTGGATCCCAGGTGCTGATTTAGGAGCTCGGTGCTGCCTGGGACTCGTTCTGCGTGGGTTCTGAGTCCCCTGTGCTTGGCTTCTTCTCCCTACTGGAGACTAGACCCAGGGCCTTTGCACTGCGGTCCATACCCAGCCCCTCAGATACTGTTCATTGTTGAGAAAGGGGGCTCACCACGTTGGCCAGGCTGGGCTTGGTCTTGTGATTGTCCTGCTCCAGCTTCCCTGGTAGCTGCGATCACAGGTGTGTGCCACCCCACCGGCCGGCAAGTTGCAGCGTTGTAAGACCCTGATGCCCCGCTCTGACAGGCAGGCAGTGGGTGCTTTGCGGGTTCCGACTGTGGGTGGGGCTGGCGCCCAGGGGAGCTGCCTGGGGCTGCAGTAGGGGTCGAGGGCCCCGGGTCCTTGTCGCCCGCCCCTCCCCCTCACTTTTTCCCTGCAGTGGGTGGTGGGGGCTGGTGGTGCCAGCACCGCACAGCCTGGCTTCTCTGTTTGCCCTTAGCACCTTTATGGGATCAGGGGACTTGAACCCCCTCTCCCAGATACCACCTTGATCCCATCAGGGGAGCAGGGACCTAAAGAATCAATGCACCACTAGTTCCTGCTGAGGCAGAGGCTTAGTGCCTGCCGGCAGGGTGACCGGTTGAACAGAGGCGGGGGTCACAGAGGCCCGGGGTTCTGGGGCCAGGATCTGGGGCGAGGCACTGACCCACCTTTGCTCAGGTGCTTGACCTGTGAAATTCATACAGTAGTAAGAAATCAGGCTCCTAAAAGGTTTCCCACAGGCCTGACTGTATAGAAAACATTCAGTAGATGCTGGCTCTCAGCAGGCTAGAGACAGTCAAAAGGCCTGTAATCTCAGCTCTCAGAAGGCTGAGGCAGGAAAGTCACTTGAGCCCAGTCTAGGCAACTTAGTGATAGCACGTCTTAGTTTGTTTACTTGTTTGTTGAGACTGGGTCTCATTATGCAGTTCAGGCTGACCTTGAACTCACTGAGTAGCCCAGGTTGGTTTTGAACTCTCAGGGATCCTCCTGCCTCAGCGTCCTGAGACTACTGGGATTACAGGTGTGCACCGCCATGCTCAGCAATATCACATTTTAGAAAAACAAATAAAAACAAACAAAAAAGAAAAAGGGAAGAAGACAGTGCCGATGGAATGGTACCTCCCGAGGGTGCGTGTGGGCGGAGTCTCAGAAGGCAGCGCTTCCTGTCCTTAGGGCCGAGAGGGCCCCGAGGCTGCGTTCCCAGCCGGCTACTGGGCGGGGCCGCTGCAGGTGGAGCAGCCTGGGCCGAAACCCATACCAGACAGAGGTATCTTCAGCTGCAGCGGGCGCCGAGCCCGTCCCCAAGGGCTCTCCGGCCTCCGCTGACCTCTCACCCAGCACCCACCCCGCCCCACTCCATTCCCGGTGCCCAGTTCGGAGCTGGGGTGCTGCCTGCTGGGGTCTCCCAGACACCGCCGACACCCAACAGCAGGTGGAGGGCGTGGCCGGCCCGAGCGCCTGTAACCGGGAAAGGACTCCCAAGGACAGCCGTGAGGTCGCGGCCCGGAGCCCCGGCCTTCCTCCTGTGGGCTGGGCGGAACCCACATGGCGCGGGCGGACCCAGCTGCTGCTCCCAGCTCGGAGACCGGGGTGAAGTGGGGCAGGCTGTCAGAGGAGCAGCTGCCCAGGGCTGAAGTCTGGGTTTGAGCCTAGCCCTGCCGGGTCATTTCATTCCTGCATCTGTTCCGGCACAGTGCATCTGTTCCGGCGGGCATTAAATGAGACAGCGCGTGCAAGGCCCTTGGAGAGCGCCCTGGGACCCGGGGGCACCTGACGCAGGTTTCCCGTCAGCAGTGCTAGGTGCTAAGTTCCCACACTCAGCTCCCCGACGAGTGGCTCAGGATGTGTCTGGGGGTGATCTGCTTGCTCGATTTCTTTCTTCACTTTTTTGGGGGGTGGGTGGGTTGGGGAGGAATAGTGGGGACAGAACTCGGGGCCACACACACTGGGTAATGTTTTCATTTTATTTTGAGGCTGCCCAGGCTGGGCTTGAACTTGAAACTCTCCTTCTTCAGCCTCCCACCTAGCTGGGACCGCACTCGGATGCCGCGATGCCCAGCAGGAGGGGTGGCTTCCAAACCGTGTCCAGGAGCTGCAGGGCGCTCGGGGCTGCGTGTGGCGGGGCAGCAGGGGATCCACCGAGCCGCAGCCAGCACCCGTCGGCTCCCTCCCCATCCAGAGCTCTTCTGTGCTTATTTTGTTTTATTTTATTTCTCTGTGTGGTGCTGGGAATCAAACCCGGGGCCTCACACTGGTGAGTCACGCACCCTCTCACCCAGCCTCTCTGATTTTTATGCTTACTGTGTGGCTTTATGGGAACATTTTATTTGTAGGCAGATTTTTGGAGCCGAAAAACACGTAAAAATTGTTGATATCCGAACTTTGGTCCCTGGACCCCTGCAGGCGAGGCTGTGGTGGGGGTCAGGGCGCAGATCCCCCACACCCCGTGACTGACTGAATGAGACCTCTCCTCCAGGCATGCGGAATATTTTGTTTTTGTTTGTGTATTTTGCAATACCGAGGGTCGGCGGACCCTGGGACCTTCCACTGAACTCCGTCTCCAGCCCTTTTTATGTATTTTACTTTCAGACAAGAGCTCACTAAGTTACTGAGTCATCCAGGCTGGGCTTGAACTGGCAGTCCTGCTGCTTCAGCCCCACAAGGTGCGGGGATCACGGGCGCACACCCCCACTTGCCCCGAGGGCTGTGGTCTTAATCAGTTTTATGGGGATTTCCATTCCCACTAATATTTGAAAAACACGTGTCGAAGTATTTCACAGGTGGCGAAATGGAGGCCTTGCCAAGGGAGGTGGGTGGCTCGGGGTCTCCTGGGCAACGTTGGAGAGGCTGAGACAAAAGCTTGGTTTCCTCCTAGGCTGGTGCTGCTTGGTTTCCTCCTAGGCCAGTGCTGCTTGGTTTCCTCCTAGGCTGGTGCTGCTTGGTTTCCTCCTAGGCCGGTGCTGCTTGGGTCTGAGCCTCCAGGCCACTGTGGCGGACACTCAGGTGGGGCGGCTGGGGACCAGCACACAGCTCTTTCCTGCAGTTCTGGAGGCCGGAAGATGGTTGGCTGGCCAGGGTGCGCATCCTGGCCACGCTGTCCTCTCCCTGGTCCTCGTGCGGCAAGGTGGAGCAGCACCCACCCACCTCGGGACCTCTCGGTCACCTCCCAACGGCCCTGCACCCAAACACCACGACGTTGGGATTAGAGTTTTATCCATTTCCTTCCTTTGCAGATCTGAGCGTCAAACCCAGGGAGAGTCGAGCCACATCCCCACTCTCTTTTCAAAAGTTTTGAATTTTGACGCAGGGTCTTGCAGAGTTGCCCTGACTGGTCTCATTGTTTCGAGTGTCCTGTCTCAGCCTCCGGAGCAGCTGGAACTGTAGGTGTGGGCCGCTGTGCCCTGGGGCCCTGGTTACATTGTGGGAGGATCTAAACGTTCAGTCTAGAGCACTAGGGAAATGGCCGGCAGGGAACCAGGCCAGGTTACGAGCAGGGTGCTGGAAGGAGACGGGACCCCATCTTCCCGACCTTGGTCTCAGGGCTCCTTTCTGGCTGTTGGGGCTTTGACCTTGTCCATCCTTGCCTGGGGGGCAGGTGTGAGTGTGGGGGGAATGGACTGAAGCCATCCTCGTGGGGAGACCTAGCAGGTCTACGGTGTGATGGAATACAAGAGGCCAGCAAGGAAGTGAAAGCAGCTCAGGACAGGGGAGGGTTTCAGGTGGGATGGGGAGAGACCTCCTTCCGGTCACCTGGGGGAAGGGCTTTCCGGATAAGGGGCAGCACATGCAAAGGCCCCAAGACAGGAAAGAGCTCAGTGTATCTGAGGAACCGCGAGGACGGCGTGTGGCTTAGCTGAGGCTCTTTGCGACTTCCTTGAGACAGCGCCCAGCACGCTGGCCATGACTGTCGTCTTCGCAGTGAGAAGGACAGCTCCCTCCTATTCGGTGGATTAATTTTATCCTATTTTATGTTATTTTGAAATCATGTTTAGTGAGATATCATTTTCCTGTAATAAAATCAGCCCACGCCCAGCATGCAGACAGATGAGAGCTACAGGCTCCCCCGGGGTGCACGACTGCGTATCCATCCCTTCCACATCTGGGCAGCCCCCGGGGATTGGTACGAAGCCGCCCTAACCATCCTGCACGTTCTTCGTGCGCACACGTGTTCGCGTTTCCCTCGGGTGCAGCAGTGTGATTGCTGGGCTCACTCTGACTGGGTGAGAAACAACTGAATGGTTTCCTCCAGCGACTGTGCCCCGGTGTCCCCACAGGCTCTGTGTGCGCCCCCGACCACCGTGCGTCTGTCAACACTTAGGATTGTCAGATAAACTTTGTATTTATTTACCGTTGGCCTCGTACTCATGGGTTCTACCCACACATGCGATCAACTGTGGATCAAAAATACTCAAGAATCTTGGTGTGGTGGCCCACGCCTATAAACCCAGCATTTAGGAGGCTGAGGCAGGAGGATCACTGAGTTGGAGGCCGGCCTCAGGTACATAGTGAGTGCAAGGCCATCCTCAACTACTTAACAGGACGCTGTCTCAAAAAACCAAAACAAACAAACAAAAACAAAATCTTTTCATTATTTCCTAAACAATCCAGTGCCGCAACTGTTTACACAGGATTTCTATCAGGTATTACAAGTGAACAGGATTTGCGGGGAGCAGGGTCCATGCACAGGTTCACGCAAACACTAGCTTTGTGTACGGCGCAGGGCATCTGGAGATTTGTGTATCCAGGGCGGCAGGCAGGGGCACTGGGTCCTAGAACCAGTGTTCTGTGGATGCTAATTTTATTTTTTTATGTGTGTGCCTATATTTAGCCGCTCTAGCAGACACGCAGTGGCATCTCATCTGTTCCAATTTCCCTTTTCCTGATGACTAATGAGGTTGAGCATCTTTTCAAAGTGCTCATTTGACATCGGGATCTCTTTCCCGGTGAGCTATCTGCTCCAGCATTTGGCTATTTTTAAATTGGGGTGTTTGCTTCCTTATTGAAGGGCAGAAGTGCTTTTTAAAGGCCAGGTGAAGCAGGCCTTTGTTCAATATGTGTTTTTGCAAATAGCACCTCCCAGTCTATTACTTGTCTTTTTTTATGGTCTTAAAAAGTGTCTTTTGAAGAAGTGAAATTTTATATTTTTATGTGAGTCCAATTTATCAGTATTTTCTTTTATGGTTTATGCATTTTCTCGTCTTAAGAACTTTTGCCTTCCCCAGAGTGGCGTCCTCCCGTGCTTTTTCCCCGAAAGTCCTGCAGCGTGAGGACTTGCGTCTTGGCTGTCTGTCCCCTCTGAGGGTCGTCTGAGCGGGGTGCAGGGAGGGTCGAGCATTAGTTTTTAGACCCGCGGGGCGTTTCTCCCAGCACCACTTGTTTGGCGCCCGCCGGACAGCTGGGTTCCAGTTCCGGTGCCAGTGCCGATGTCCTGATGAAGTCCCCGCCCGGAGCGGAGCGGCCTGCGCGGGGAGGGCCTGGCGGCGCGCGCTCACGGATTCGCCCCGGGCTTGCGTAAATGGCCGATTAGGAAAGCATTAGGGAACCGGAGCGGGCCCAGCGATTACACACGGCGTTGGCAGCGGCGGCGGGCGCGGGGCCAGGGAGCCGGCCCGCAGGGGTGGCCTCGCCGGGGTGTCGGGGTGGCGAGGGCGCTGGAGCGGGGCAGTGGCGCCTCCGAGCCAGGGTCTCCGCTGGTGCGAGTGGCCCGGGTGGCCGGGATGAGCGATCCTTCCCAAAACAGGGGCCCGGGTACGGGCAGCAGCGCGCACTCATCCTCCAGCTAAAGCCAGCCCCAGGCTCAGAAATTCACCCCGCCGCCCGGGCTGGGATTTTTATTTGCTGGCTCCAGGCCCTGAACCCTGGGCTTTTGCCCCAGGAATGTCCCCAGCTCTTTTTATTTTGAGATAGGGTCTTGCTGAGATGCTAAGTTGCGCACGCTGGGCTCGAACTTGCCACACTCCTGCCTCAGCCTCCCAGAGTGCTGGGATTCCCGGCGAGGGCCACCGCCTCTGGCCATGACTCCAATTGTATTGTGCCCGTGATACGAGCTCACAGATTTGCTCATCTCTGGGACATAGAGGGGTGACCAGTCCAGTAAGTGCCATAAGTGCTGGTGCCTAACTGGAAAATCTAACTTGGGGATGCTGTAGTGCCTGCGGAAAAGCCTCGCTGAAGTTTTTCTGGGGGCCTGACCCTCGTCCGCGGTCCTCAGATAGCACAAGATTTATTTCTAAGTGAGTCGGTGCGTGTGATGGTCATGCCCACTCCTCCTGTGGAAGCGGCATCAGAGAGGGCTAGCAGTTTACTCACGGCGGCACAGCTGTAAGCACCCCAGCCAGGAGGTGGAGGGAAGGCTGTCAGACCCAGGGCTCCTGAGCAGTCCTCGGTCACATCACCCCGCTGTGGGGTCCCAGGGGGGAATGAGGAGCTGTGTAACCGCCAGCCTGGGGCGCCCAGATGGTACGGACTGTGTGAGGTCTCCAGGGGGCTGGGGGGCTGGGGGGCTGGGGAGGCAGTGGCGGGAGGGGTCAGCAGGACAGGAGGCCTGTACGCTGCAGCTAGGGACCAGGGCAGGGGACCCCGGAGAGTGAAAGCGACTCAGCAAACGCTGGCTGGTGGGAACTGGGGTGCACACCTGTCATCCCAGCATGTTGACAAGCTGAGGCAGGAGGCTTTCAAGTTTGAGTGCAGCCCGGGTAACTTTGTGACTGAGAGATCCTGTCTCAAAATTAAAAAAAAAAAAAAAATTGTGTGTGTGGGTGTCTGGGCGTGCAGCTCAGCACTGTTAAAAAAAGAAAAGGAAGTGTAGCCCAGGTGGTTGGCCTCCTCTTCCCAGAGGAGGAGCTCAGGTCCCCAGGAAACCACCTGCTTTTCAGCACCGCCTTGGGCGTGGGACCCTCAGCTGTCCATCTCCAGCCAGCTCTGACGCCCCAATTCCAGCCGGCAGCGTGGGGTTCAGCACCTCTACTTGCGTGTGGCCACCTCTCGGCGCAGACTCGCTAAGAGGTCGAGGCAGATGCTTAGCCACCGATGCTTCTCTGTCTCTTTTGGTTTCTTTTCTTGCCTGTGTTCTCCGTCTGTCCCTGGTGCTGGGTGGGGGTCAAAGCTGGGGCCCCGAGTATCTCAGCGAGCTCTCTACCTCTGGGCTAGGTCTCTGGCCCTCTAGTACTTCTCGAGTTCCCAGATATCAGCCCTGGTAGTTCTTCAACACAGAATCTGGGAGTAGTTTCAGATTCTCCTTTTTCCCATTATTCTTCGCATCCCACGTCTGCCAAGTCCCTTTTCTCTACTCTCTAGCTATCTCTGATATTGACTACTCAACAGGTATTTATTAGCTACTCAAGAAACCTTTGCAAGCTCTCACTAAGTGCCAGGCAGAGAGTGTGCAGCCGTGAGCAGACAGACCCCCAGGGGCCCGGCCTTCCCGGTTCAGCCTTCCCGTGCTTGCCTGGGCCCTGGTGACTGCATTGCCCTGAATGTCTTGTCTCTGGCCTTGACTTCCATGGAGTTCTCTGAGGTGCACGTCCGACCAGGGTGGCGGCCCCAGGTGGTCCCTAGAACTGACCCCGTCCAGGCCGTGGTCCCCGCGCACGTCATTCTCTCCGAGTGTCTGGCCTGGCCTCTGCAGCCAGGGCTCCTTGGCCATCTGTCCTCCCTCCTCCCGTGACCAACACGTTGCTCACTCCCTCTCCATGGAGTATCTTCCTCGTATCCTCCCCCGGGTGCCCCGGAGGTCTGCTCGTTGTTGTCTGCCAGTGCTTTGCAAGCTGCAGTCCCCCCATCCCTGGAGAGTGGGGACCGCGGACGCTGTGAGGGGCCCGGTGCCCAGGCCATGTCCAGATCGTGTTTGTTGAATGAATAAACAAGTAAGCGCGTGACAGAGAGCGCTTCTTTCCTGGGAGCAACAGAGCAGGCTCAGAGCTGGGAGGGCACCTTCCCTGCCCGGGAGGCGCGGCTGCGGGGACAGCCGGGCCCGCTGGAGCAGGGGCCGGGTGGTACTGGAGAGAGGCTATGTCCCTCCTGAGGGTGCTGCTACCCTTCTGTCCAGTGGGATTCTCAGGAACCCCTTGGAGGCCAAATGAAATAAATTCCAAGTTATGGTTCCAGTCATACTTGCCAATGCAGCAGGCTCCGCTGGGGAGCAGCTGGCACCTGTGGGAGTATCCCTGCATCTGGCAGCCTTGCCTAAACCCTTTCTACAGGAATTGGGCCTGGAAGGGGCTTCCCAGTGGGGGGCAGAGTAAGCCAGGGTGCTCTGATCACCTTGAGGGTGTTGTGCTGGGCTTAAGGGTGTGGCCAGATGCGGGTCCTCTCCCTGCTCTCCAGAAGCTCTGGGGTTAGCGGCAGGTGTGGCCCCCTTTTGGCAGCGTTCGTGGCCCCCGGCGCTCGCTGCTGTGCCCTTAGGAGGGGTGTGCACCGCGGCCTGTGTCAGCTGCTTCCTTGGAACGATGACAGGATGACTGCTGCTTCTGGGTGAAGGCTTCGCCGGCACCCTGTGGAACGCACTTTTCCCTTCCCTGTCTCGTGACAGCGGCAACCTCCCCAGAGACAGGTCACACTCTCGGGCTCACTGCCAGAGCGAAAAGGAGGCTGGGGCCGTGGCCACCTTGTGTGACGGGTGCAGGGTCTGTGAGAAACGAGCCTTTGTCGTTGTAAGCGACCCAGAATTGGAGGCTGCTCGTCACTGCAGCGTAGCCTGGGTCGCGCTGACTCTTACGCCTTCACACGGTTCACCGTGGGCGTGAGGAAAGTGCTGGAAAAGGACCGAGTTCTCCATGGGAACGCAGAGGAGGGAGGAAGGATGACCCCACAGAGAGAGGTTTCTGGTGGCTTCCACTTTTGACCTTGTGCTCGTCAACTCCTTCCAGTGAATGAGGTAGGAATTACTAGCCTCACCTTCGGGGAAGGAAACTTCGGTTCAGAGATGTTCTCTGTGTAGTTCCCTTTATCATGGATGCAGCTGGCGTTTACGTTGAGGTCTCCCTGGTACCCCCGCCCCCAGATTTGAAAAGGCTGTGTTAATAATACAATCCTTACGTAGCACTTTCTGTGTACGGGTTCCTGAAAACGTCCTGACAGGGACACATGAATGTGCTCGCCTGCCCTTCCGTCAAGCCTGCGAGGTCCGTGGAATAGCACCCTCCTTTCCCGCTGTGATGGCACTGAGACCAGGTGACTTGCCCTGTGTCTCGCAGCTGGCTGTGCAGCCCAGACATCTCCCTCCAGAGCCTGTGTAGCCACCGCTGTGCTAACGCAGCCGGTTCGCCCATGCCCGTGGAAGAGGCGCTGAGCACCCGAGTAACCCATCACTTGGGCGCTGTTGAGTGAGCTCACCAACTCTTGACTTCACTTGTTAGTGCCCAGTCCCCACGTCTTAGCACAGGCCCCCTTCTGCTTCCCCTTCAGCCGCAACCCTTGGATGTGCAGTGGGCATCACACACAGGGTCCAGTCCTCGGTGGGTCAGATTCTATGGTGGCTTATGTCTGGACGTCCCCCAAAGCCTAGGTGGCAGGACCTAGGGTGTGTGGTGCTGGGATCAGGGGTGTGTGATCACTAAGTGAGTCCCCTGATTGGTCTGCGTAGTGCTGGGTGTGGACGGTGGGAAGGCCCACATCCGGAGCGAGTGCCTCCTGCCCGACAGGCCGGCAGCCGGGACGGAAAGGGGGCTGCTGGCCTCACTGCTGTCCTGCGGCTTCCCTGCTTGCTGCCTTCTGCCCACTACGACCTGTTTCCTCTCTGCAGTTCCCCTCCACCACACAGCCTTGCCTGGGAGCCGGCTGACTATGGACTAAAACCTCTACACACTGTGAGCTGAAATAAACTTTCCTCCTTTCACCTTGGGTGTCAGGTATTTTGTCTCAGCAATGAGAAAAGTAACTAAGACGGATTCCAAGCCACACACTACCGAGTGACCCTCTTGCTGAAAGTCTTTCCAGTGTCTTCCCTGAGTACGGGCACCCTGCTGCTACTTCTCTTTCTTTTTTTTTTTTTTTGGTACCGGGGATTGAACTCACAACCTTGCACTTGCCAGGCAGGAGCTTACACCACTGAGCTACATCCCTGGCTCTTGCAACTTCTGTTTCTGCAGCCCTATCTTCCTCCCCTACCTCCCCTGTCCTCTCTTTCTAGAATGACCTTCTCTGAGGAATCACCCCCTGCTGCTCTCAAGATTGAGGTCAACAGCAGCTTTATTCATGACAGCGCGGAATGGAGAGGACCCAGATTCCCATCATCTGGTGTTACGGCTTAGATCTTAGACATTTCCCAAAGCTGATGTATTGAACGCTGTATATCTTGATGGTGGTGGTGGTTACACAACGTCACACTCATGGAGCTTAAAAGGCTCCACCTGCGAGAACTGGGGTTTGGAAGGAGAAACACAGTGAGTGACAGGTGTCACGTCGCAGGTCTTGGGACGACAGCTGTGGACCTGAGATTTCGGAGCCTAGCAGAGAGGTGTCCCTCGTCCGGGTTGGCATGAAGCTTGCCAACCTAACTGGGCCGTTTAGGGTGCAGGCGCACAAGCCTGCTAGTGAGCAGGGTGGGGCCCACCCGTTGGGACGGTAGGAGCCCTCCGCGCCCAGATACCATCGGGCTGTGGGTGAGTAAAAGTGATTTTTGCCTTCCAGGCCCTGCCAGTGTCATGGCAAAGGGTTTGCTTTGTATACAGCTCGCCTGTGGGACGGAACTGGCTTTATTCAGGGCTGTGACATGGTGTACCAGCCCCTAATCCTTAAATCCCTGGCTCTCTTCCACACAGCTCGTGTCAAACCCATCCCTAGGAGTGGGCAGGACAGCACTTCGCAGGTGCTGCAGCTCTTGAGCCAAAGGGCTTGGGTTTGGTTTCGTATGAACAGCTCTACCAGGGAGCCCCTGGAGTGCCTTGCCTCGGCTCCTCCGCTCTTCAGCAGAGCATGAGATAGTGGTGACACAGGTGGGGTTTACTAATTATTGAGCATTTATTATGCGCCAAGGTGTATTTATTTATCTATTGATTTAAGGTTGTCTGGGACAGGGTCTCCATGGGTGGTTCAGGGTGGTCTTGATCTCACTATGTAGCCCAGGTTGGCCTCCAGCTCCTTGCAGCCTCCTGCCTTCGCCCCGAGGGCTGGCGTTACGGGTGTGCACCCCCACACCTGGCTCTGTGCTCGGGTGTTTTACAGGGCTCCACGTGGATTAGCTCCCTGAATGTGCACAGTAATGCTGTAAGTGTAGTGAGTCATAAGCACAGACTTCATCTTACCCACTGTGCACCTGGGTAACTGCCATCTAGAGTGCGGTGTAGAACTCCCGAGGCTGGCCGTGTAGCTCCATGGTTCAACACTCGCCCAGCACCTGGAGGCCCTGCGTTCAATCCCTGCACCACACACACACACACACACACACACACCCACACACACGAGCAGGGCCTCCTCCCGGCTCCCTAGGGTTCACCCCAACCCCACCCCAAAGGCAGCCACTCTTTTTTTCTTTCTTTTTTCTTTTCTTTTCTTTTCTTTTTTTTTTTTTTTTTGTCTTTTTGAGACAGGGTCTTGCCATGCAGTTCAGGCTGGCCCAGTTTGTAGCCCAGGCTGGTCTCGAACTTGCAACGATCCTCCTGCCTCAGCCTCCCGAGTGCTGGGATTACAGACTTGCACCACCACCCCTGGTTTAAGGTAGCCGCTCTTTTGACCTCTAGCACTACAGATGAATGGGGTTGACTTCAAAACTAATAAATAAATTAATTTGTATTAAGGTGAAACTCAAGCAACATAAACATTAGCCATTTAAAAGCGAATAATCCGTGGCATTCACTACTTCGCAATGCTCTTTAACCGCCACCTCTGTCTCCAAACGTGTCCATCCCGCCGTCAGGAAGCCCCACGCCCACTAAGCGGCTGGCTGGTTGTCAGACATGGGGTAAATGAATCACGCGGTCTGACTTCTTTCAGTGTCTGTCACCCCTAATCTGTGTGGTGGCTGCCGACGTTATCCTCATTACTGATCAGGAAGCTAAGGCCCAGGGTGGTTAAGCAGCACCCATGATCACCCAGCTGGAAGATGGTTGAGCTCTGACCCCTGGCAGCGTGGCCCTGGAGGCTTGTCCGGGGGGCCCACAGCTGCGCGGGGAGGAGGCGGGCTCCAGGAAGCGAGGTGACACCCTAATGACAGCCAGTTGGGTTTCCAAGGCACATATTCCAACCGTGAGCCCAGGCTGCGGACTTCAGCCGGCTTTCCCTAGGGCCGGTCGTGTGTCACGGGGCCTCTTCCAACCTCAGTTTCTCCGTCTCAGTAGAGCCTTTGGAACCTTCCTTGACCGGCTGTGGGAGGCTTACAGCAGGGCCTTTGGAAGCCCGGGGTACCACGGAGCACAGTCCCGAGGCCTGGAGGGTGTGCAGTGAGGTTCTTCAGGAACGTGACAGGGCCGGGCGGTCCCCAGAGAGTGGTCATTACCTGGGGTGGCCGGGGGAGCCCAGCCCTTCCTGTTCCCTCCGGATGCTGGAAGACCTTCAGTATTCCCACCGCAGCCATCACCAGGTCAAACCACCGGACTCTAGGGCCTCTAAATTCAAGGAAGCTTGCCTTCTGACAAAGCTCTCCCCAGCTTGGTGGGCTAGAAGCTCTGTCCTGGGGAGGAAGGTGGTCTTATCGCTGGTGAAGCTACCCGCTCAGACTAGGAGGGAAGCGAGTCACGTGACTAGAGATAAGCAAGTGTGGCTCCCCAGAGGGCCGGCACTAGAACGCCGCAGTGATTGCGTCTGGGGATGAGCAGGAACTGACGTCACATCGTGGACTGTCCGAGCTCTTCCAGCTCTTCAAGGTCATGGCCACCTGCCAGGCACTGGGGCCTGGGGGCGTTAGGTGTCCCTCCCACCCTGGCCCACTCTGCGCGACCCTGGGAAAGGTGAGCTCTGGGTGTGGTGACCTCAGGGTTCAGCTCTATTATTCCCTTAAAGCTTTGCTTAAATCCCAGTGCTTCCCTTTCCAAATGATTTCCAAGGGAGACACATAGGAGAATGTTCCAGAATGTTCTGCTGGCCCAGGGGTGATTTACCCGAGTGGTTTCCTGGATTGCAGCCTCTTCCCCATCAGCAAATCATGTGAAACAAACTACCGTCCCCTGTAAACCCGGCGTGCGGTGAAAGAGCTGACGCACGGCCCAGTCTCCTAAAGCTGACGCTTCCCATGAATAGCGAATTCCTGAGCGGGGGCAACCAACCGAGGCCAGGAGCGCTCGTCAGCTGCTGATCACCAGGCGGGACTCGGGTGCGGCAGGCGGGGGAGGGGAGGTCATCGCTGTGGGCAGGGGTGACCCCAGCTGCTGGTCTGGCGAGGGACAGCCACCGCCCCACCTGGGTCGCCCATTCCTTTCTCCAACCTCCCATGTGCTCCTCCCCACAACCCAGCTGTGGAAGGCTGGATGCTACTCCAGACGGGGTTCCTGCACTTTGGGGGTGAATATAGTCTGTTCAGTGCCTCTCCTGAGCCGGGCATGGGGCATGCACCTGTAATCCTAGCACTTGGGAGGCTGAGGCAGGAGGATCACCTCGAGTTCAAGCATAGCCTGAGCTACATGATGAAACCTTGTCTCAAAAAAGGAAAAAGAAAAAGAAAAAGTTCTCCCTGGGCTCTGGCACTGCTCTCTGTCTAGGCCCTCAGGCCCCAGTCATCTTCCTGCTTCCTGAGGTTACAACTCTGCCTCACCTCTAGGTGAGGACGGCTAGGAAACAAGCCCGGCGGGTCATTTCCCTTGCAGAGGCTGGGCCCGCCCCTCTCTCCAGCCTCCCAGATGGCGGGGGCTGGCTTTATCTCTCCCCCTTGTCTCTGAAGCATTTCCTGGTTTCCCAAACAACCCAAGTCACTTCCTTCTCTGTCTTATATAGTATTGGGAAGGCGCTTTATTTCTGTAACTGATTTTATTTCAGGGGTGCTGGTTTTTCTCTCATGGAGGCAGGCGAGACTGTGTATCTTTCCTCCTTTTCCTTCGGCTTCTGGGAAGCCCAGAGCTCGGTTCGCAGCTCCTCAAGGGACCTGTACGAGCCTTTTAGATTAGCTTTGCCCCTGGCCCTGTCTTAAATTCACCCTTTCTTCCTTCCATTTCTTTATTTATGTATAGCATTTATTTGTATTACATTCATCTATGGAACCTACTTAAAAAAAAAAAACTCATTATCAACTTTAAGGAACCACAACCTGCACAGATAAAATGCATTTGTTTTTGAATGAATACTTGATTGTGTTGCTCAAGTTAGGCTTGAACTTGTAATCCTCCTGCTTCAGCCTCCCAGACAGCTGGGATTCCAGGCGAGCGCTGCTTCGCCCAGCTCACAGAGCCACCGCGTGCTCACACGGGGCGCGTTTCATTCGCTCCAGAGGCCTCTGGCTGCCTTAGCCACCCCCAACCCGAGGTCCTGGGTCCCACTGCTTTCAGCCACTCATGCCGGGTTTGCTTGTTTCTGGAGTTTCATAGGAACAGAACCTTGGCAGAAGTCTAGAGGAAAAGATGGTGAATGCTTGTGCTGCTGATAAATGCTAAACGTTTGAGAAAATGAGTGTGCTTGTCCCGATCCGAGCGTTGCACAATGTATATATGTCATTTTTTACAATATATTATCATTTTTATATGTTGAATAAAAAGTTTTTAAAAGTAAAGAGAGAGAAAGACAAAGGCAGGTGGGGTTGGGTTGGTGGTTTTAACAGCTCCCTGGGTGCGGGAGGCAGGGCCGGCCCCGCAGGTACGGGAGAGTCACGAGCAGCCCCGGCCCTGCCGCTCCAGCCACGGCCCTCGGGCGGGCCACGGGGCCTCCCCAGCCCTCAGCTCCCGGCTCCGTGCGGTGGGCCTCCCGCTCCCTGAGTGAGGTGGAGTCAGTGAGGATGCTGTGCAAAAGCCGAGACAGAAATCAGTCAGAAACACCGTGACCTGGGGGCCCGCCCAGACTCCACTCCTCTGCTCTCCTGTCGGCGTCTCAGCGGCCAGGAGGGCGCACACGCGTGCGGCAGAGGCCAGAATTTCCCTCCTCCGGCCCGCGCGGCCTCCCCGCCTTCGTCCCCACCGCGCCTGTGCTCCCCGGGCCCCAGCCGGCTCCGTGTCGCGGTTTCCAGCGCTGCGTGCTTCCCCGGCCTCGTCCTCTGTGCTCGGGAGTCAAAGTCGCCCGAGTTCACCCAGTTTGATCGCCTCCACCATGGACTCAGTGAAGCTGGACTCTGACGTCCTCTGCTCCGTCTGGCTTGGTCCGCTTGACTCTTTAGAGGACCGCGCCATTCCGGGTCACGCGGTGGCCTCTCCCTGCCCCTGGCGTGGGCCTTCTGTGTGCGCCTCCTTTGCTTTCCCCCGGGCCTGCCTCCATTCACCTGCTCCCCCGCCTCCCGGGGACCGCACTGAAGTCCGAGGTCCCCCGCACGCCAGCCCCCCGGGCCGGGGGTAGGTCCTTCCTTTCTGGTGCCTGTGTGGCTTCCACACCCTCCCTGGCACTCCTCCACACAGCCCTCCCCTGCCCACGCCCTGTGCCCCCCGGCCCTCCTGACTCGGTCTGGGCGTCCACGGCTGGGGCTGGCCAGGCCCACCTCTCCGGCTCGAGCCGCCCCTGCCCGTGCGGAGGTGAGCAGCACGCCCCGGGTTTCTGTGGCTGTGAAAGGGCAGGAATGGGACACCCGCTGTCTAACTCCCTGCAAGAGCGAAGGTGCAGCGGGCCGCGGGCACTCGCGGAGGGGCTCCTGTGTCCCGAGAGCGAGCTGTGCGTCTCGCTGACTCCCCTGCCGTTTCGTTCGCCTCTGCTTTATGGATCAGGACACTGAGGCCCAGGGCCCGCGAATGCATTATTCTTGGTCACAGGGCTGGTAACTCTCGTGGCCGGCCTGTAAGCGTGGCCTTCTGCTACCAAAGTTAGGGCACTCGCTCTTCACAGTTCTTGTTCCTCCCTCTTTAAAACTCCAGGTTGAGACCCTGGCCTTTAACTCCAACTTGTCCTGACCACGTTACCTTCGATGCCCTCTTGGACAGGGCCTGGATGGCGATGGCTACGGCGGGGACCTGGGAAGCCTCCTCGGGCACGGACGCTGTCTCGAATTAGCCAGGCTCAGCAGTCGCAGGCCTGGGTGTGAGCAGCACCATATATCACGCGGTGTCAAGTCTGAAATACCTTGGGCAGGTTCCCGGGCAGCCCAGGGCTGGCAGGACACTGAAAAGCCACCAAGAGTCTGCGGTCTGCTGTGTCCTTCTTGGTAAGCGGGGACCCATACTGCTCCGGAATTACCTGCTTGGCTATAGTTGCAGGGTGGGGGACAGAAGGATTTAACCCCCGGCCAGGCCTATCTGCAGGGAGACGTGTGCCTTGGCTGTGAAGGTCTGCCTGCCGTGGGAGGGAACAAGCTGGCCCTTCCAGGAGTCTCGGGAAGCAGTGGGAACGGGTTTCTCTTGGCCAAGCACAGGCGGGGGTTGGAGGATCATGCATGGGGGAGGATGTGGCGCTGGGTTCCACCTGTCACATGGTCCTGCTCGCTTAGTGAGACTCCCTCCTCCACGCCTCACAGGGACACTGCTGGGCGCGTGGCGTTCGTGGGGAGCTGTCCTCGAAGGCCTCCTGCAAGCGTGGAGGCTTCCTTCTGGCTTTCTCTTAAAGAATTCTTCTGCTGAGACTTCTTTCCACAAAACCTCTGCTCTGTCTAATCAAGTTGCCCTAATTTATTCTTTCTCATTTGGTGACTGATGTCACCAAAAGATTTTTTAAAAAAATCACAACTCATCAAACAAACACCAAACTTCTCCTGACCAAAGTAATTTTGTTGCATAGATTTAACCTTCTAAAATCACTTAGTTTCACCCTGGAAAGAGCTCTCAGGACAGAGCATAAATATATTTTTAAATAATTAAAAGTGAGTGGCAGCACAAAAAGCATAAACCACAAAAGAGAAGAATGATAAAATCTGTTTATTGAAAGGAAATTTCTTTGGCACTGGGAATTGAACTGATGACCTCGTGCTTGCCAGGCAAGTGCTGTGCCACTGAGCTATATCCCCGGCCAAAATGAAAACTTTTGCTTCTTGTCTTATTATTATTATTATTTTATTTATTTATTTATTTTTTTGCGGCACCGGGGATTAAGCTGCCAGGGCAGGCGCTTAAGCCACTGAGCCAAACTCCCAGCCCTAACTTTTGCTTCTTGAAAGACACCCTTAAGAAAGGAGATGGCAAGCAATAGACTGGAGGAAATATCTGTAGGACAAACAGTCCAATTGAAAAGAAGTCAAAAGACCTTTTCTAAACACTTTACCAAAGAGCGTATATGACCGGCCAGTAATTACGTGAAAAGATGCTCATTATTAGTAGTCATCAGTCATCAAATGAAAATGCAAACCACAATTAAACATTGACACATTCCCCCTAGAGTGGCTGAAATGAACCAGACTGGCAGTGTCAGTTGCTGGGGAGGACCCGGGGCACGGGGAACTCACATACTGCTGTTGGGCATACGAAGTGTAAGAACTACTCTTTCTTAAGAGGAGCTAGAAAGGTTGCTATATTTAGAAGTAGCTGTTGCAGCCAGTTTCCAAAGCCTTGTCGCAGGGGTCAGCTACACCCCTCCTTCTTCGCAATGGGCCAGTCCTCTTGGTTTTGACCGGTTGGGGTCACAGAACTTGTTTACAACATCTGCGGCCCAGTGTTGTTGACCTCCATGTCCACCACCAACTCCAAACGACCAGCATCCTCCTGCCTTTGCCTTCACGATGGACTCGGCGGCTGGCTGAGGGCCTCGAGGATGGGGCACGATGGCGGAGCCTGTGTCTCCTGGGGTGCTCCTTGGAGGCTTCTGGGCTACCGGTGTCTGGGGCTACTGAAAGGTGGGCGGCACGTGGATCTTCTTTTCCTTCTCTGTCTGTCTGTCTGTCTGTCTGTCTCTCTGTCTGTCTGTCTGTCTCTCGTGGCTTCAAACGTCTTTTAGCCCTGTCTTCCAGATCTATAAAGCCTTTGTTTCTGATTAGGTTTGTTTTGTTTTTGTTTTAATCTTTTTGAGACAAGGTCTCACTACGCAGTTCAGGTTGGACTTGAACTCACTTGGTAGTCCAGGTTGGCCTGGAATTTACAGGATCCTCCTGAGTGCTGGGATTACAGGCTTGTGCCATCACACTGGTTAGGCTTTGGTGGAGATGAGGGTTTCTTTCCTTCCTTTCTGTGCTGCTGTGGTCTGAATATTAGCGTGTCCCTCACCTGCCAACTTGTATGCTGGACTCAGTTCTCAAGGCGATGGCATTAGGGGCTGAGTGCTTGGGAGGTGAGGAGCTCATGGTGGTGGAGCCCCTCCGCAGACAGGATTGGGTCTTCATGAAGAGGCCACAAACCCAGCACAACAGTACGTGACTGTAATCTCAGCGACTTGAGAGACTGAGATGGGGGTTGCAAGTCTGAGGCCAACCTGGGCCACTTGGGGGACCCTGTCTCTAAATAAATAAATAAGAATAAATGAAGGCTGGGGATATAGCTTAGTGCCTCCTGAATGTAATCCCCAGGACTGCTAAGAATAATATAATATAAAATAAAATAGGCCCCAGAGAGTTGCCCTGCCCCTTTAGCGTGGAGGACACAGCAGGAAGGCAGTGTCTGCGCTCCTGGAAGCCCCCGCCGCACACTGCCTCCCCCAGCGCCCGGACCTCAGGCTTTCCAGGGGCCAGAGCTGTGGGTGTGAACACGTGTAGTTCACGGGCCACCCAGGCTGTGGTGTTATTTTTTATTCTTTCGCTCTTTTCGTTTGTTTTATTGAGACGGGGCCTCACTGTGCAGTTCACACTCACTTTGAACTCACTTTGCAGCCCAGGCTCGGCCTCGGACTCACAGTCCACAGCTCCTCTGCCTCGCTGGGCTCCCGGGGCTGGGGTGACAGGCGTGTGGGCCCCCGCGTCGGACTGGAGGTTATTTCGGGACATTAACGAGAGGCTGCTTCCTCTCGCTCCGACTCCGACACCACCTCCTCCAGGCCCTTCTGGCCTGCTGAAGCCTCCGCTCCCCGGGGTGGGGTGGGGGACGCACCATCCTCTGCACCCGTCCGCAGAGTGGCTGACTGCCGGGAGACCCGGAATGTCGCATCGGTGTTGGCGCCTCCGTCCCCGCGTCTGTGAAGTGGCCTGGCGCCGAGCTCACTGTCCTTGCCGCTCAAGGTCGGTGAGGTGACAGATGGAGCCCGGCAGAGGCCCGCTTGTGCTGTGCGCTGACACGTCGGCCCTCAGCGCCCTCCCTGGACCGGGGCGGTGCAGCCTCCGCCCCTGTGGGGTGAGCCCGAGCCGCCCAGCCGCGTCCCCAGCGCTCAGGCCAGTGGAGGGGCACAGCCGCCATCACGAGTGTGCGGGGACCCGGCGCCGGAGCGCCTCACCTCCCTCCTGTTCTCTCCCTCCGCGAAGGGAAGGAAGGCCCGGGTGGGCGAATTTTGTGAAGAACTTAACCGACACAGGGTTAGCAGGTGCCGGGGCTGGAGATGCGCGGGGACTTTCCCGAGGCTCCTGCCCTCCTCCTACCGAGGTCACCTCCCCGGGCAGCCTGGCTGAGGGACGGGGAGCTTCTCGGCGGTGGGATGGGGGGCGGTGCCGAGACTGAGTCTCTTTCTTCATTTTGTGTCCTGCAGCTCTCGGCTCTGTGAGGTCACCGCTACCTGGGCGACTGGACCTCCCCGTGCAGCAGCTCGCGCTGGGCTCAGCGCTGCCCTTCACGGCCTCAGAGGCCGTCAGCTCCCGGGGTGGACGCCGAGGGTCAGGCACAAGCCGGGGCTACCCGCAGCTGGCAGCAGGCCTGCAGACTCCAGGCCGGTGCGTTAACCCCGGGCGAGGCCGTCTCAGTCTTTCCAGTTCCAGTGCGGTCAGTGACTTCGCGCATCCTTCCCGGGTGCCTCCTGAGAAGGGCACTGCACGTGCGGGTCCCAGAGGAGGAAATAGGGGAGCCCGGCTCACCATCGCGAACGTCTGGGGAGGAGGGACCACGCACGCTGTGCTAGCCGAGGGGCTGTGTGTGTAATACGTGCAGGTGGTTCTCACAGTGAACCTGCGGGTGGGCGTGGGCCTCTGTCCATTTTACAGATTAGAGAACTGAGGGCAATAGTGGGCACCTGGCTCCAAAGTGCTCGGGGCTGGATTTGAACGCAGAGCTAGCGCACCATCTTGCCTCACAGGTGCAGTGAGATCAGAAGGAGCATTTAGAATGAGCGTTGAAAGGGCCAGAAGGAGGGCAGGGGCACAGAGGAAGAGGACCTCACCGACAGCGGCTGAGCCCTTACTGCAATCCATGCCCTGTGAGGATAGCGTCTCTGGGAATGGGCCTAGGATGCCGTGAGGGGCAGCCCGGCCACCGAGCAACGCCAGCTCATCTCTGAGGAAACGGAAAACTTTGAAAAAGAAGTTCCGGGGGTTTGGAGAGGGAGAGCCACGGGCTGGGACCCCCTGCTTTCTCCTCCCTGAGGAGTCCCCCCTGCCTGTAGGTCCTGCTCCTCTGGGCCTCGGCTGCTGCCTGGACTGCACGGTGTCTGTTGCCCTGTGGCCTCCCGTCAGTGACGGGGCTGTCCGTGCTGGGCAGCATTCCCGAGGGGCCAGTGGAGCGTAGGTCCACAGGCCTGGGTGGAAGGCGGCAGGAAATTAAGAAAGTGAATCGGCCAGTTGCAAGGTGTACACCCTGTACCCCAGCAGCCGGGAGGCTGAGGTAGGAGGATTGCAAGTCTGAGGCAGCCTGGGCAACTCTGGGAGACCTTGTCTCAAAACAAATCAAAAAACAACCACCACAAAAGACCCCCAAAGTGACTTAACTTGTCCTGCACTTTACCAGGATTCCAGACGCAGAGCTAGCGCAAATCTCCCAGACCGCACGCCGTGGTATAATTGGAGTATGGTTTTGTTTCTACTTAAAGCAACCTGGGCCTTTAAAATGAGGGACGTTATACCTGCGCAGACTGGGCGAGGGGTGTGACTCAGGAGGCGGCTGTCAGCCTGGACAGTGACCCTGCCCCCCATCCTTTCAGATATGCCCTATTCAGTGAGCCAGGAGGGGGCTGAGGTCGGAGGCTATCCCTTGGAGGAGTTCAGTCACCCAAGTGGGTCTCCCACAAGATTCTGGTTAACGAAACCTCCCTCCAAAAATGTCCAGAGCCCGAAGCAAGGTCTAAGGCCCCCGGGCTGTCGTGTCAAAATGATGCCGTGGTGGCTCACCAGGTTTGGCTTTCTGGAAAAACCTGTCCTGGAGCCCAGCCCCGGGGAGCAGGGCGTGAGAGGAGACCCCCCTCGCCCCTGCCCGGCTGGCTGGGAGGGACCTGAATGATCATTTAGGTGTTCCCTGCGACAGGTGCCCAGGCCGGGCTGAGTCAGTGGCCTCAGGTGGCCTGGGTATTAATGCGGCCAATTACGTCGATTGCTTCACCGGGAGATGGGAGATCTGATTGGACTGGAGTCTGGCTGGGAAGGCGCCGCGGGACCCAGCCCTCTCTGCGCTCACGGATGCGCTCATGGCTGCGCTGTCTGGGAAAGCCGAGGTTCCCCGCCAGCTCAGAAGGTGGCTGGTCCTTCCCGGCCACCCGGTGCCACCATCCGAATCTGCAGGGCAACCTCGGTGTCGCTGTGGAGGGGCAGAAGGGGCCTCCCGGAGGAGGAAGCAGAGCCCAGGTGGAGCAGGCGACTTCAGGGGGAACAAGAGGGCGAGGAGCCTGCTGCCGCCCCCAGAAACGCAGAGCAGGAGGGAAACCGGGCCGGGACCCGGCCCTGCCAGGGACTGTCTGGCTTCGCCATGCTGTGCACCTGACCTTGCTTCTGGCTCGGCGGCGGGGGATGGAGATTTAGACTGTTTCCTATTCCCTGTGGCCGGAGTTGGCCACACCTATGAAGTCCTATCAGGATTAGTGAATTCTGTCTACTTCCCTGCTTACCTATCTATCCTTCTGTCAGCGTATTATCTCATGGTGGGGGCTTTGAAAAAAAGAAAACCAAAGGTGAGCGCTGATAGCACTGTCCAGTGGGCCAGCAGCTACAAATTAGCAGAACAAACCGGGCCCATTTCCCTGTATCTCCGCCCTCATTACAGGTCCTCACAGCCTGCAGGGTTTTCCAGTCAGAGACAGCAGATGGGAGATTTGAGCAAACAGCTCCGAGCCAGTGGTTGAGGTCAGCAGAGCAGAAATGAGGCAGAGGGGAAGAGTCCCCAGCCCGGTGGACAGGGGCTACGCGTCTTGCTTACATTTGTTTATTTACTTATTTTTTCTTTTTTGAACCACACAAACACATAGTCATCTTTATTTCAATTCATGAGTGTGCCGGCTTGCTCTGAATTGCTAGGTATAGTTCATGTGCAATTTATTAAAAATTATGATTGGAGGGCCGGGAGTTTGGCTCAGTGCCTTAAGCGCCTGCCCTGGCAGGCATGAGGTTGTGAGTTCAATCCCCGGTGCCGCAAAAAAAAAAAAAAAAAAAAAAAAAAAAATTATGATTGGTTTTGTTTGGAAGACACTAGCTCCTTGAGAATGGTGGAAAAAGCCAAATACGTTATGAGAAATTTCAGCTTGGCAGGACCTTCTTTTTGGGGTGCTAGAGGTCGAGGCCAATGCCAGGAGTTACACTGCTACCCTTTAATTGACCTGCCCGTGTCCAGCGCCTTCTGTAATTCCGCATAGAGGTCAATGGGCGTCTTGCTAATGAGTAGCCACTGTCACTGGTTAAGGTATTTGGCGTGACAAAAGAATTTGCACATTTGACTAATTCTTAGATGATTCCAGTCTTTGATACTGGAATAGCAGACTTTTCAGTTTGTGTGGCTGTTTTGAAAAAGGGGACAAATGCTACACATAGTGCTGCATGCCTATAGTCCCATACTCTGGGAGGCTGAGGCAGGAGGATCACGTGTTTGAGCCCAGCCTGGGTAACTCAGTGAGACCCTCAAACGGTTCTGGTAGTCCTCTCTTCTGTCTTTTTTTTTTTTTTTTTTTTTTGTCTTTTCGAGATGGGGTTTTACTGTGCAGTTCAGGCTGTCCTTGAACTCATTTTGTAGCCCAGGCTGACCTCAGACTCATAGTGATCCTCCTGCCTCAGCCTTCCCAGTGCTGGAATTACAGGCATGTGCTGCCCCCGGGCCTCTCTTGTGTCTTTAGTTGTGTTGTGGTGACTACCTTAATAATCTGAATCTATTGAAAATGTTTCCCTTTCACGGTCACTTTGACTTTGGGGAAAAGCAAGAATTTTCAGTGTAGATCCAGAGAGTAAGGTACACAACTATGTTTCTACCAGAAGTTGCTGTAGCAAGTAATGTATAACAGGGACCATTATCGTGATGAAGGATAAAACCATCTGCCTATTTCTCAGGATTTTTCTTCACACAACATTTCTTCAATGCTCTCATCTGCTCTTGTAACAGTCAGGGCTCCTGGTCACAAACTCAATTCCCACAGTTCCATCAAGGCAAACACACACACACACATGCACACACACACTATCACTGGGACACTTTTCTCCCACATCTGGGTGAAATTCCACTGAGGACTCTGAACCTTGGTCTCAGCATCATAATCACAGACCCGAGTTTCTGTCCCCTGATGACATTTACTAAAATCCTAGGCTCTGAAGTGGCAGAGTGCACAGCTCTGAAGAGAACTGCAGGTGGATATTGCTTTTGTTCAGCAGTCAAACATGTGGAACAAATTTGATCCTCAGCTCATATCCAGATCTGTTAAAACGCTTTGGATGGAGCTGACCTTCATATCCTCCGAAATGTCCCTAGTAGTCAACTGTCTGTTTGATCCAATCATTTCCCTTATTCTTTCAACCTTTTCGGGGACTTTTGATGTTGAAGGACATTCTTTTTGTCTCCAACTGATTCACAACCATTACGAAATTGCTCAAACTGCTCGCAAACAATCTCCATGGTCACTGCACCATCACCATTTTAATGTTTCTTGTGTTTCTATCGCAGTTTTTTCCAGTGTGAAACAGAATTATGTGATAATGCGTTGTCCATGACCCCTTATTTGCAGCAGAGAGGAACGTACCCTCTGTCAGCGGTAGCTCGTAACCTGCTGATGCCGAACCTGTTAAATGCCGTCACACTTGTTCCTAAGGTTCCACAGTCACCCCTCTTATTGAGGACCCTCGTTTCCCCTGGATGGAGGTCAGTAGCAGCGCTCACTGTAGTTTTGAACACGTCGCCTATGAGAATGGTCAAATCCAACGTGGTCCCCCGCCCCACTTACTCAGAATCTTCAGTGACTTCAATGTGAGGAAGAGACGTGACAATCCCTTTGTTCAAAAAGCTCTCAGCTTTTTTGTGTCTCCATGACATCATCCCACGGGAGCATGGTTTTATGCACCTTTAAAGGTTTTTAGAAGCTCTGAGAAAACACTGCCTTGTGTCAAAGTGCCACGTCTTTGGTGGCATTTCGAGGGGATGGCGAGGAGGGTGTGGGGTATGAGAACCACAGTGAGCTCGGATCTTCCCTCTTCCCTCCCGTCCAGCTGCAGAGCCTGCCGCTTCTGGGAATAGGATCTTTCCGCTTCCCTTTGCGTTTCCTTCCTTCTCCTGCCAGAGGGGCAGCGTGTGGAGCCGCTGGCCCGGGGTCTGCAGCAGATGCTCCACTGAACCCCCGCCTGTCTGTCTTCGGCCTGTCGCCTCTCCTCGTCACCGCGGCATGCCCTTTCCTTGTGGAGCGATGGTAAGACGTTCTGTTGGTTCTGTGGTAGACTTTGCTCTTTTTGTTGGTAAGGTTTTTATGCATGTGTGGTGGGAATAAATATTGATTTCAAGTAGTGCTTTGATTTCAGCAATGCTAGATTTTCATCCCTTCCTCCCTCCCCCTTCCTTCCTTCCTTCTCCCTTCCACTTCTTTTGGGGGGGGTGGAATCCTTTATTTTTATTATTTTTATTTTTTTGTAGCAGAGATCAAACTCATGACCTTGCACTTGCCAGGCAGGCGCTTATACCACTGAGCTAAATCCCTGATCCTTTGGGTCTTTTGGAGACAGGGTTTTGCTATGCAGTTCAGGCTGGCCTTCAACTCACTTTGTAGCCCAGGCTGGCCTCAAACTCACAGTGATCCTCCTGCTTCAGCCTCCCAAGTGCTGGGATTACAGGAGTGTGCCACCACTTTGGGCTTCCACTTATTTTTCGCAGTGCTGGGTATCAACTCAAGGCCTCATGTATGCTAGGCAAGCACTCTCATAGCGAGCGATACCCTCAGCCTTGCAATGCTAGATTGTGAAAACCAAAATCACATCTTAGTGTGCAGAGGATCAGTAGCTTAACCGAGGACTGCGGAGTAACATTGCTGTGAGGCGGGGTGGCCGTCAGGCTCCCGGGTGGTGTCGGCGGAGCTGGTCACTCGTCCACCGTGTCTGTCACCAGGGCCGCTGTCTTCCCTTGGCTTCTGGGCCACACTTCTTTCTCCCTACTTTGTTGCCTGACCCTTCTGTGTCCTTTGCCAGCTGCCTGAGGTCCCGAGCCCTTTTTTCCTGCATTTTTTGCTGTCCTCCAGGGATCCGATCCAGTTCTTTGGCTTTAAGTATCATGTTACACTGGCTGACTCCTGATGTCTCTGTCTCCAGTGGCTGCGCATTTGACAGCTTCACTTGGACCCGGTGAGACCCCTCCAACACAACATATTCCAAGCCAAACTTTGGATTTCCCTCCACATGCGTGCTGCTTCCCCAGTGTCCTCCACTGCGGTTACTGGGGCCAAATTCCTCAAACTCCAAACCGGAGAGCCATCCCGGGCGCCTCTTGCTTGTGTCCTGCGTTTGAATAATCAGCAGACCTAGTCCATCTCACCTTCAGACACCACCCCCGCCTCTGTCCACCCCGGTCGCCACTGCACTTTCTAGCTGGGCTTCCGGCTGCCGCTGTGACCCTCCCGGCAGCCCAGGAGCCCTTGGAGACAGAAGACGGCTCCTGCCCTGCGTAATTCACGGTCCTGCCTGGGAGGTGTGGTGAGCTGCTCTTCAGACAGGAAAAAAGCAGGTTCGATAAACGCTGATAGTGTTTTGCACTTTTTAGGGTTAATTTAGTTAGTGTTAACTTTTACTGATAAATACCTGATTACGTGAATCAAAGACTCCGAGATGCCTGGTGTGATGCCTCTACTACAGTGGCCACACTGCGAGGATCTGCTGAGAGAAGGAAAGTGAGTCTGGACTCTGCTTCTCAATTGGTGTGTGACCCTGTGGTGTTTTTTTGTTCTCTTGGCCTCAGTAGTTCTGGTCAAAGTAATGGCTGGGAGCAGGGTGTGGTGGTGCACGCCTTTAATCCCAGCACTCGGGAGGCTGAGACTGGGGGATCTTCGTGAGTTCGAGACCAGCCTAGGTTTCAAAGTCAGTTGAAGACCAACCTGAACTGCATAGTGAGACCCTGTCTCAAAAAATAGGGCCAGGGATCTAGCTCAGTGGCTTAAGCGCCTACCTGGCAGGTGTGAGGTTGTGAATTCAATCCCTCGTACAAAAAAACCCAAACAAACCAAAACAAGCAAACAAACAAACAAAGTAATGGCTGGGATCCAAAGTAATGGCTCTGTTGTAATGACCAAAGTGATACATGTGGAGTACGGGTAGCCATGAACCACGAGAATGCTCTCCTGGTTCCTTAACCCTCTAAAACTGCTGCCTGGACCCACTGTAGCTGTCGGCTCTGTCAGCTGGGCACTCGCTCTGTGGGTGAAAGAAACAGGACCAGTAAGGGCACTGGAGCTAGAGATTGTCCCTCATATGCACTGTGTAACCTTGGGCCAGCTCCTCGGCGCCTCTGAGCCGCTTCCTCACCTATAACCTGCGAAGCCTGAGACCTTTCTTGGCCAGAGTTACAGCCACTACGCAGTTACCCCTTGAGATCAGTGGAGGCTGGCCCCAGCAGCCCTGTGAGTCCAGATGTTCAAGCCCCCTGCATAGCATGGTGGGGCCCTTGCACACAAACGATGCCCCGCCTCTCACCGTCATTCATAATCCCTATTACAATGTAATGCTATGCAAATAGTTGTTACAGTGTGTTGTCTAGGGATTAAGACCAGAAAGATAATATGGCTGGGTGAATCCCTGGACCAAGGGGCAGATGGACTTCCTCTGTTGGGAAGAATGCTGCAGGCCTTAGGACCTGGGCCGGGGCCACTACCTAGGTTTGATTGTGTGGGACACTTGGCTCCCAACACAGCAGTGTGGAGAGGTGGGGGCTGGCAGGTGATGGGGTCCCGAGGCCTCTGCCCCCGTGGAGTAATTAATCCACCCACCGCTGCATGGATTATTGGATTCTCACTGGAGCGGCTGTGTTGTGAAATCAGCTCTCTGAGAGGCAGGCTTGCCCTGCTTCACCGAGTGACACCCTGCACCACGGTGCGCCGCGGCCAGGAGGCCCCTCCGGAAGCCGAGCAGACGCCCACCCCGTGCTCAGGACTTCCCAGACCCTAGAACTAGGAGCCAAATGAACTTCCACTTGTTGCAGGTGACCAGCCTGTGACAGACAGTGACAGCCACAGAAAACAGGCTATGGTGCCGCCCATCAGGGTTTGGCAGAAGTGGGACTGGAACTCAGGACGCTCGTCCTGTCTGGGGTCTGTCACAGCGGTGCTTACCGTGTGTCACCAAGCATACAGCACCAGCGGTGTGAGGTGCTGCATCCTATGGACAGGATCAGAGGGAGGCAGGCTTTGGCTTTCTCATCTCCCTGGTTTTGTAGACTCAGTTTCCTTCACCTGCAGTGCCCTTCCTACACTTCCCTTTGTTGCAATTCATTCATTCATTCATTCATTCATTCATGCAAGCATTCATTAAGACCCTACAAAGGACTGGGTATTAGCATTAATAGGATAGAGATAAACCTGGGAGTCATGCTTCTCCTCCCAGGAGCTCAGGCCTCAGAGAAGAAAGCAGACACTTCACCCAGCCAGTGTGCGGATGCCAAGCAAGTCCCGGCGACACGCTGGGAAGGTGCAGAGCGGCCCGGGCGGGTGAGCGAGGCAGGCTGCTCCTGCTCCCAGCTGGGAGCTCTCGGCCCTGGGGGCAGGCGCTCCAGAGGCTGTGTCTCTTCCACGGTCTCCCTGCCTGGTGCTGTCAGCAAGCTGTTTGCGCTTTGGGGGGCTACTGAAGTCTCCTGTGCCCTGCAGACTTAGCAGGTGCTGATCAAAGGCTTTTGGGGTGAACGCACCACTCCGTCCCTCTCTTCCTCACCTGTGCAGTGGAGCAGACATAAAACGCCCCGTGCACCGCGCAGAGCTCTCGTGGGCACACAGCGCGTGCTGTCTCGGGCGAGGCGAGAGGCTCGCGGATGCCTGTGAGGCGTCAGGAATCCTAGGCAGCAGGGAGGATCCTCTGCTGCTTTTGTGAAACAGAAATCCCATCCAGAGATGTTTAGTGACCTGCTCAGGGTGGCACGGCTGAGCAGGCAGACGCGGGAGAAATACTCTGAGGTCTGACCTACGGCCTCTCCTCCCCCGCCCCTCCCCCCGCTAGTAAACCGGGCACAGCAAGTCTGCTTTCCCGTTTGCTCTCCTGTGAGTCACTTCGCTGAGCTCAGGACTGGTCAGGAAGCTTCAGCAAAGCGGCAGGTGCTCAGGCCACCGGTCAGAGCTCGTCTGATGGCCGAGGGCCCCTTCTCCCTCACACCCCTGGGCTCTTTTCATGAAACGCACAGAGAAGGATCAGGATGATGAGTTTTCCCTGGGCTGCAGATGTTTGCTGCATTAGACTGACTGATTGCAAAATGGAGATTGGGAAAGGCTGTAGGGGGCAGGGCCTGGACCTCGGGGCCGTGCCTGGGCCCCAGCAGACCCTCCAGCCGCAGCCATGTGACCTGCCAACCTTGGTGACAGGTGTCCTTCGCATCTCACCACTTCCAGGGTCACCATGGTGCTCGCGGCCTGTGGCCCAGGTGTGCGAGGCCTGGGGCACACAGAGCCCTGCCTGCTGTCTGGGTGGTGCCCAACCCGAGCGGGCTTCTGGCGTTGCTGGGGCGTCCGTGCCTGGCACAGCTGGTCACAGACACCGTGAGAGCTCACCTACTGCATCCCAAGCACCCTCCTTCGGAGACGCGCTCGGTTGTCTCCCTGGCTCCCAGACATCCCGGCCCTTCGGCCTCCCAACAGCCGCTGCCAAGACTTGATTCTTTCCTTTGGGCTGAGCGCTCACTGGGCCGTGACACCAGGGTCCGCGTGGGGAAGGTCTCTGCTGGGAAACTGTGCCCCTTCATTCCCCGAGCCCAGGTGCTACCACGGCCAGCAGTGGACAGGGACTGAATCCGGAAAGTGGAGGCCGAAGCAAACGCTCTTGGAAAGTAAGGGCCTGGACTCCCATGCTGGCTCGTGAGTTTGTTTTCCCAGAATAGTGGCGGAGGGGGTCTTGGGGAAAAAATCCAATGTGTGCTGGGTGGAACCCTGGACTTGGTGCCGTGCCCTGCTGTTTTGGAGCTCTGTGCCCTCGTGGAGACCCAGGGTTGTCCTGGGCCGTGGGGTCACAGCGTGGCTGCTGGGGCTGGGGATACCTCGTGCAGACCCCATTCCAAGCAGCGTGAGGGAAGGCGGAGGCTGGGCCTGGAAGGGGCGGGGTGGAGGACTGCGCCATGCTTTGCCCCCCTTCTGGACTGGAGAGCCAGGGGGTGCGCACACCACGCTCAGGGCTGGGGACCGCCCAGCTCCAGACACCCCGGGACACACTGCCTGGGCGCCAGCGCGGAGCTGGGCTGCCTGGGCTTGAGTCTCGGTCATGTGACACTGGGTTCTTAATCTTTCAAGTGGGCACTAGCAGTGGCCCCTCACAGGGTGGGGGTGAGGAACGTCCACGGCCCAACTCGGCCCGAGCCAGGGCCCTGAGTCCGGACACTGTGCGGAGGCGTGGGTGGGGGACAGGAGCTCTTCACCTCCAGCTCCCTCAGATGCTTAGAAAGAAAGGGGAAAGCGCTGGGCTGCACCCCAAAGGCAGAGTGAAGTCTGCTTGGCGTCTGGTAACTCATCAAGCTGCTGCCTATGCAGCCCACCCTGGCCTCTGCGCCGGACAAGAGTCCAGACAGGTGGGGAGACCTCCACAGTGCAGACAGGGCCGAGGCCCCAGGCCCAGGGGCCGGCCAATGTGGACTCAGACTTAGTTCTGGTTCCAGGCCCAGCCCTGGTCCGGGGCAAAGTCCTGGTGCTCTAGCTTCGGTCTGCCCCCTGATGACTTGGGGGCCGCCATTAACACACACTGGAGATAACGCGAAGGGTGGTACGCGGGCCATCTCCGAATGCTGAGTAGGTGTCAGGGCCACTGCAGAGGGTAACCCCCAGTGCCTGGCCTCCGTCCCCCTTGCAGCCTGCCCTCAGGGCGCCCAGACCGTGAGCTCTTTGTGCTGAGGCCCAGGAAGACGTCGCACGCTGGCACTTAGCGGAAGGATGGCTAGATGTGGGCGGCGTGGGAGGGGAGGGACTCTGGTTTGAATGTGTCCCCAGATTTCATGTGTTGAAAACGTAATCCTGAAAGTCAGGTCAATGATGTTTTAGATGCGTGAACTTTTGGGAGGTGACTGAGTCGTGAACGGGTTAATCCATTCATGGATTCCTGGGTTACTGCGGCTTCGTTGGAAAAGCGAGCCCTCTGGCTGTTTCGCTTTGCTTTGCCGCCTGATGCCCCATGCCCTGTGCTATGGATGGAAGGGTCCCACACCTTCACCTGTCAGAGAGAGACTCCTGGCTAGTCTGGAGTCTGATTTCTGCCCCAGACATTATGACTGTACCCATCATAACTGTATGATTTCCAGTGGTGAGGAAAGTTTTCCTGGAGACCATTCATACTCTCGCGCCTTGCAATAGCATGAAAATGTGTTTGTCAGCAACTGCCAAGGGTCTGCTTCCCCACCCTCTGAACCTGGGCCGGCTTTCATTCCTGCCCTGCCCGGGAGCCCTGTCCTGAGACCACCACGGAAGACGCCCCTTAGCTGGCTGGAGGGTGAGAGGCTTCGTGGAGGAGAACCGAGGTGCTGCCGCCAACAGCCAGCCCACCCCAGGCTCACGAGCAGGCCTGCGTGGACTTTCTCTCCACCGGACCACCCAGCAACAGAGTGACTGGCCAGCCAACCCGCAGAACTGTGAGAAAGGAGGAATCACTGTTGCTTTAAGCCAGGACTTTTGGGTTTGCTAGAAGGCAGTAGATACCAGAACTATATCTTACCTATTGCTTTCAACTCAAGGGCTGCATCAGCAAGAAACACTGCCAGAGGGGATGATGCGGGTGGGCTGAAACAGCATGGAGGCCCCCGGTTCCTTGGGAGCTGAACAGCTGGGGAGCAAGGCAACCCCAGAGGCCTGTGTGGGGGAGACTGAGGCTGAGGTAACGCCGGCCCCAGCTGGTCTGTCGGCGTCCGAAAGGTTCATTTTGTAGGTGACCTCAGGTTGCAACCACCCGCAACGGCTCCTGACTGTGTTTGTCGCAATGTTCACTCTGCGGCCCGAGGCCTTGGGAAAACTTGGTGCAATCGCAGATGAGTTAAATGCTATCTTATCCTGCGTCGGATGGCCTGTTTTCACTTTCAAAATTCTGTGTGTCAGTGGCTCTAATGCAATGTCCAGCAATGTCTTGAGCAAGGGCCCCGGCAGGGGACGGAGGATGCTGCTCACTCCAGATAGCCTCATCACGCAAAGCAGCTTGCCTAACTGGGTTTGTAAGCAGTTGTTGCGAGACCACCGTTGCAACAGGGACTGCTCCGGGGGACGGTCCCGGGAGGGCGTTGGTCCCTGAGGGCCACGTTTGGGGCTATCTTTCACTTTCTGGAGCCATTGGGACCCTGGGTCTCTGGCAAAGAGCAGAGAAGAAGCATAGCTGGGAAATCCTATCAGACGAGCGGTGGTGCTGGTACGGATGGGTGCCTTGGGGCAGGGGCGTCCAGACGTCCTGCGGCAGCAGAGCTGGGGAGGAGGTGGGGCCTGGGGAGGATGAGGAGGGTCTGGGTGCTGATCAAGAACATGGTGACTTAGGTGTTGGAAAGGTTTGGTCTGCAGAGTGGGTCTGTAGGGTTGGGAGCAGGGACACTCTTTCTTAGCACTAAACCCATGGTGGGTGGGTGACTGCATGCCCTGCCTGCTCCCATGGATGACCTTTTTGTGTGCTTTCTGGAAGGTCAAACTATTTGAAATAGTTTCTGCTCTCTTGACCAAGATCTGAGCTACTGCCACCAACACCACTGTCCTAACCACCATCACCACCACTGCCACCACAGCCACCATCATTACCACATCACTGTCACCACTGATAGCACAATCACCCCCATCACTGTCACCACCATCACACCCTGCCATCAACACCAGCACCCCACCTGCTCATCTGAACAACATGTTAAGATTTAAAAGTACTTTCATATACTCTCTCGATTACTACACCAGCCCGAGGCGGAGGTCTTACTATACTCACTGTATAGCTGGGGAATTTAAGGCTCAGAGAAATGGAATGTTTGGTGCAAGACTCTTAAGTCAGTGCATCCCACAGAAATATAAAGTGGTTCAGAAATGCAAACCATAAACCGGATATGCTGGCATACACCTGTAATTAAGGAGCATTTGAGAGGCTGAGGCAGGAAGACCACTCTGAGTTCAAGGCCAGCAAGTGCCATATAGTGAGACCATGTATTAAAAGAAAAAAAAAAAAAAAGGAAGAAGAAATGTGAGTGACATACATGGCTTGACATTTTCTGCCACATTAGGAAAGTAGGAAGAAGCTGGGCATGTCGGTATACTTCGGGAGGCTGAGAGACGAGGCCTGAAAGTTCAAGACACTTAGTCAATCAGTGAGACAGTGTCCTACACCAAAAAAAAAAAAAAAAAAAAAAGGGTTGGGAAGGTAGCTTGTACAAAGGCTCTGGATTCAATCCCTGGTGTAGCAGAAAGAAAGAAAAGAATGAAAGAAAGAAGAAAGAAAGATAAAAAAAGAAAGAGAAAGAAAGAAAAAGTAACACAACAGGTACAATTACTTTTAGTAATGAGTTATAGGTCCAATATATACACAGTGCTACCATTTAGCATGCAATAGATGTGAAATTATTGAGCTTCTTGCATCCTGGTTTTCATGTCAAGCCTTTGCCGCCTGGAGTGCGTTTATACTTCCGCACATTTCCGTGGAGACCAGGCACATTTCAAGTCACCACGTGCAGCTGGTGGCCTCTGCGTTGGACAGTTCAATTCTAGAACTCTGGACTGTCTGGGTCGCTGCTCCTCTGGCAGCATCTCTGCTCCCCATAATATGCATCTTATTTTCCCCATTTCTAAAGGGAGGTGCTGGGGCCAAGGTGTCCCCTTGGCTCTGCGGCTCTGAGAAGGTCTGTTTCCAGATGTGGCCAGAAGCCTGTCACACTTCTGTTGGACCTATGACGCAGGGCCAGGAAATCTGGGGAAAGAACGTGGAAAATCTTCATGCCAAGAACTTGTGTTTTTTCCCCATGGCCTGCAGGGGCGAAGAGCAACAGCTACAGGGACACAGAGATACAGGTGGCCACAAGGAGCCCTAGAATCCCAGCCATAGATGCAGGACGCGACAGGTACGAAGACAAGCCAGAGACACAGCTCTCCTAAGGTCACTTCTGAGTGTTTCCTTTATGCTTCTGCCCACGTCACCCTGATGTCACTGGGGCCAGCCTCCTTTAAGGGCCGGGTAAAATGGCCATGGGCACCCCCACATCCCTCCCAGCCCATCTCCTCCTCTTCTCTTCCATGTGTAGACACGTGTGCATGTGAGCTCCTACATGCGTGACCACTGTTTGTCACTGGAAAAAAATAATCCTGTCTCTGTGCAGGGTCACAGTTAAGCAAAGTTTGACCGTTGCTGCTCAAGATACTTCCCATGGCCCCAACCCGGCCACCCGCGCGGCTGCCTCCGGACCCCTTTTGAGTTCTGCTTCCATGGCTCCAACTTCCAAACGTGGTTTTCTTTCCTAGAAACCACCCACACATTCCTCAGTCTCCTGGTCTCCCGGTTGGCGAGCCCGTGTTTCTTTTGCCTGGCAGCTTGTTCCTTCGGCGGGCAGCCTCGGGCCTGCACAACGTGGAACCCAGTAGACCTCAGAGCTTCCTGTGGTTCCCGTGTGCCCCAAATCCCCAAACCCTGGGCACCTTGGGAGAGCCTGAAGAACCCTGAAGTTTTCTGGGGCTCACAGGGAGGAGCCGTCTTCTCAGGCAGAGCACATTGCCGTCTGCAAGGAGGTTCAGGCCCTCTGGCCTCCCCTGGCCTCCCAAGTTCCTGGTGAGGGCTTTACAGCCCCTGCCCGCCCCTTCCCAAAGCAGTCCTCACCTTCACAGGAGCCCGAGGTCGGCTCTGAGTTTAAGCAGTGGGGTAAGAGGGCGGCTGGGCGGTGCTCTCCTCCCCGCGGCGCCAGCTGTGCGGGTGTCCGCCATGACGGGCTTTCATACAGCGCGGACGCCTGCCGGGAGATGTGGCTCCTTGCCCTCGCGTGTGTGTTCTGTGTCACTGTGCCCACACACGTGTGTGAGTCGGGGTTCTTCTTCGTGTTTCTTCTAAAGTTTTCCAAATAGTCTCATCAAGCATGAGATGTGACAGGACGGATGGTGAATGTCTAAGTAAAAATTAAAACCTGACAGTAAATGACACCCTGCCACCGCTCCCCTCACGCCCCTCCCCCAGTTTGAATGCCCTCACCCCGTCATTCTTGCACTTGCTGAAGCCGTTCCGGAGCCCTCTTTCGTGAGTGTCTTTTCATGACTGCATCCACATCCTGAACTGATTGAAAACGTCTAAGGCAATTTCTGTGGAATAAAAACACTATGGTGGGACCACGGACGCAGCTCAGTGGCATAGTGCCTGCCTGTCAAGTGCGAGGTCATGAGTTCGATCCCCGGTACCCCAAAACAAACAAACAAACAAACAAACCCACCCACACACACAAACAAGCACTATGGTGTGTCCTTATCCACTATCTTCACTGGATCTGGCTTCGCGTGACTCCTGGCTCTCCTCCAAAGTCAGAGTGACCATGAAAGGTGAAACAGGGTGCTAGTGAAAGGCCTACACCCCCTGTCCCACCAGCAGATGGAGGACATATTCCGAGGTGGGGAGTAAAGTAGGGAGATAAACAAAGATCTGGGGAAAATGAACAATGAGCCATCTGCCCAGGCATAGCTGGGCTTAGATTCCATTTTTTTAAGGCTTGGATAGTACTTTCCTGACCTAACAAGAGGCGCTCAACAGTAATTGAAACAATCATTCTCTATAAAACATGATGAGTATCAGAACGAGCAGGGCCCTCAGGTGGGAACGAGAGGGGAGGCCAGAGGGACGGGCCCACAGGGAGAGGGCAGTGGGGAGATGGGGCTGGCAGAGAGGTCCACGATGGGACGGGTAGCCAGGGGAGAGCCAAGCCACAGCGGGCACTGGGGGGGCCACTGATGTTCCCGGCCAAGGGTCAACAACCAAAGGCCTCGTTGGGCTGGTGGAGTTTTCCTGCCCAGGAATGAGATATTCAGACCTCTGTGAAGAATGTCTTTGTTCTGTTTGTGTTGATACTTTTAGCTCAGTATAATCTTTTTTGGGGAATAAAGCGTCTGACAGGGAGTCCCTGCAGTAACTGCCTCTGGTCTCCTCCCCAATTCAATACCAGGGATTTTCTGCTTTCTCTTTACTATAAATCCCTCCAGTGGATAAAAAAGATGTGGTATTTTTATACAATGGAGTACTACTCAGCCATAAAGAAGGATAAACTGGAGACTTTTATAGGTAAATGGATGCAACTTGAGAACATACTCATTAGTGAAATAAGTAAGAACACATATGTAAACATTGTATTGTTTCATTAGTGTGAGAAACTGAAAAAATACTTATATGTATATGTCTACAAAAACTTAGTTAAGATAGTTATACTACAGATTTCTCTGAGTTCACTGAAAAGAAAGATCTGTGCTGGTATTGTTTGGACAATTGAATGCAGATGTCTTGTGCTCTGGGTGAATGATTTGGGGATGACAAAAAGAAAGTAAGAAACCAAAGCAAAAACAATTTCACAACCAGCCAATAGGAAAGTAACAATAATCAACACATTGCATATTATTATATTCACAGAAATTGTTTAGGATAAAAGATACAGACATGAAACAATGTCCAGAAAATTATTAGCACAAAACTTTTGCCTCAGTGAATCAAGAGAAACCAGGTATATGACTATCTTTTTTGTTATGATTGGTCTATTATTTTCAAGTAAATATTTCACATTAAAAATGAAATCTGAAGATGACCCTGTAAAAACTACTTTTCACTCAAAATTCTTTTTCTTTAACTGTCTTAACTGATTTTTTATATACATAGATTTTCTTTCATTTCATCACACAAATGCAACAATACGAAGGTTACATATGTGTGACTTATTTAGTTCACTGAGAAGTATATTTTCAATACTCATCCATTTAAGAGTGAAAATGTCTAGTTTATCATTCTTTATAGTTGAGTAGTATTCCATTATGTAGAAATACCACATCTTTTTTGTCCATTCCTCAGTCGAGGGGCATTTAGGTTGTTTCTAACATCTAGCTATTACGAAGTGGGCAGCTATAAACATAGGTGCACATATATGCTGGGCTAGAATGTTTTTAATTCTTTCAGGAAGATACCCAGAAGGGGAATAGCTGGGTCAAATGGACCTCCAATCCCAGCTTTTTGAGGAATCTCCACACTGACTTCCACAGTGGTTGCACCAGCCTGCATTTCCACAACAGAGGAGAAGGGTTCCTTTTTGCCCACAGCCCCTCCAGCATTTGTTATTGGTTGGCTTGTTAATACTAGTCATTCCTTCTGGGCTGAGGTGGAATCTCAGTGTTACTTTCATTTGCATCTCTCGAATGGCCAGTGCTGTTGAACATTTTTTCACGCATTTATTTGCTGTTTGTACTTCTTCATCGGTGAAGTGTGTGTTCATCTGAGATGCCCATTTTTGGATTGGGTCTTTAAATCTTGGAGGACTGATTTTTTAAAGTTCTTTATATGTTTTTTGACAGTAATCCTTTATCTGAGGGACAGCTGGCAAACATTTTCTCCCAGATTGTGGGTAGTCTCTTCACACTGTCGGTGGTTTCTCTTGCTGTGCAAAAGCTTTTCAGAATCTTTTTGAGTCAACTCAGGACATCGAAGTAGCCACAACAGCACGACTAAAGACACTCACGGAGGAAGGCTTCCTGAACGGCTTCAGAAACGGGCAGAGTGGTAGGATGAGTGTGTTCACAGCAAGCGGGAGGGCCTTGCGGGAGAGTCACTGGCAGTGTGCTTTTACTGTTGCACAGTTCAAAAACACTGAACCATTCCCCGAGCTTTTGGATAACACCACATATGTAGCATTGCCGTCTTGGTTTAGAGGAGACACACCCGGCCCAGGGAGGCCCGTGGCCTGTCGTGACCCTACAGCGTCCTGCGCGGGGCCTGGGCCTGCCTGGTCAGCTGTCCCTCACGAGCGAGGCCGCGGCCCCCACCTGCTCCCGCCCCCGACCAGACCGTGCTGCAGTCAGGATCCGTGATCAAGGCCAGGAGGAGGCAGCGGTGAGCAGCTGCCCAGGGGCCGCCGAGGCTGGCGCGGTCCGCCTGCTGTCACAGGCCCGGAGCAGCGGCTCCTGCAGGGCGGAGGCTGGGAACGAGGGGCACTGCCTCGATGGCCCTGCACGAGTCAGCGGGCCTGGCTCAGTGGTGCAAAGCCGTCGGTCACCCCGGAGGTCCCCCGGGCGGAGGGGCTCGCTGAGCGCCCTTGGGCCCTGGGGCATTGCTCAACGCTGCGTTTGTCAGGCCATCAGCAAGGGCCAGTGTTTGGAAACGGAGTTGTTGAACAGGACGCAAGGGCTATTATTTCCCCTTGGTTTCGCCGCAGAGCGCGATGGGAGGCTGCGTGCTCTCGGAGGGACGGGTGTGCCCCGAACCCGGAGTGGGGTGCGTTGGCCGCTCCGCTCGCTGGCTCTCGGGCTGGCTGGCTCCCTTCCCGGGGCGCGGCAGAGTGAACGCTTCGGGCCCCGGAGCGCGAAGCCCCGCTTGGCGTGGGTCCGTGTCTGGGACGCTGGGACGGCGAGGGTTGTTCACAGCGGATTCGGGGAGTGGCAGAGCGATGACAGGGGTCAGTGGTGTGGAGCAGCCACGGGGGGACGAGGCTTAGGCTGGGGACCCACTTTGGTTGGGGTGTGGATTAGGAACTGACCGATGTCACTGAGTGTGTTCGGGAGCAGTCATAGAACACTCAATCCGTGGCAGCTCGAGTAATCAGGATAACCACTTTGGGAGGCTGAGGCAGGAGGATGGAAAGTTGGAGCCCAATTTAGCAACTTAGGGAAACTGTCTCAAAATGAAAGATAAAAAGGGTTGGAGACATAAGTCATTGCAAAGGCTCTGGATTTAGTTTCTAATACTGGAAAAAAAAAAAAAAGAAAAAAGAAAAAAAAAAAAGCATTGGGGGGTTATTCCTGTCTCCAAACGAGAAGTCTGGAGCAGCAGGTGCTGAGGGCCCCGAGTCGTGGAGTCGGGCTCTACCGTGCTGGAGCCAGCGCTGTGGCCGGCAGGGATGCCCGGCGGCTGGGCGGCGGGGAGCAGCCGGAGGTCGCGCCAGCTGGGGCTGTTTACCTTTACTGGGGAAATCATAAACTTCCCCCGACGCCTCCTCCTTCCCAGAAGGTTCTGCCCTCCTTTCCTTAGTCACAGCTATGCCTGGGGTTGAACCCAGGGCCTCTGCACTGTGCCACATGCACAACCCTTCCGATTTTTTTTCTTCTTCTGAGACAGGGCATTGCTAAGTTTCTAAATCGCCCAGGCTGGGTTTGAACTCATGATTCTCCTGCCTCAGCTCTTCCGAGTGCTGGGTTACAGGTGTGCACCGCCACACCGGGCTCACTCGGTGGTCCGTAGGTGTGAAGGACGGGTAGCTAAGCGGGCAGCCTTGCGGCCGTCATCCTAGCCAGAAGAGAAGGCTGGGCTGGGTGCGGCCCAGGCAGAGGTGGGGGTGCGTGTGCGGGCATTGGGGCAGAGGGGCTCCAGCTGGCGGGCACACAGCCGGTTCTGAGCTCAGCCAGCCAGGTGTCCTTGGCGCGTGATGCCCTCTGCGTGGCTGTATTTCCCCGTGTGTCTGTGTCTCCCGGAAAACGACTGTGCCCGTGTGTGCAAGGGCCCAGCCCCGGCCCGGCCCCGTGAGTGTGCAGCACCCCCATGTAGCCTGTGGAAGTGTGTGGGGAGTGGGGGGCTGTGTGGAGGGCAGGAGAGTCCAAGTCGGCCTGCTGCGCCCCTCTCTTCACCAAAGCTTGGTCTCAGACGAGCCCCGAAGACCTGGGTCTGTCTGCCTTGGTGTTTGGGGCAGAGTCTCCCTGAGTGATGTTTGACCCCTTCAGAAGAGCCAGGGGCCCATCTGGGGGTGGGGTGTGAATGGGGCGGGGTCACAGGGTCTCACTGTGGAGCTTTCAGACTGGGGCCCCAGCAGCCCCCCACCCCGCTTTCCCTGCAGGAAGAACGCAGTGCCCCTGACTCCCCGGGTTCCCAGCTCTCCCGGGGGGATCTCTCTGGGACTGTCGTTCCTGGCCTCTTCCCGGTGACCTGTCCTCCTCCCTGAGGGGCTCTGCTTTTGGCCATGGGGCACCAGCCCAGATGCCTGCAGGTGACCCCACACCAGCGCCCATCAGCAGAGTGTGACCGGCTCCTGCTGGACCCCGGCTTCCCCATCGGGAGACGCGACTCACGGAGCAGAGCCCTGAAAGTCTCGCTCTGCGTCTCACCCAGCGACCCGGGCCACCCTGGTCCAGTACTAACGCGGAAATGAGAACCACCCAAGACCACTACGAGGCCCGAGATGAGGCGCTAAGTCGACTTCGCTCCTCCCGTTCCCTTTCTCCTTTTTATGGGAAAAAAATGTCAAAATAACACAAAAAGATTTTTTTCTGTGGAAAAGAGTCCTGTCCACCCGTCAGCCCTTTCGTGTTTGGACATTCTGGCCTTGCGTCTCACGTGTCTTGACTGAAACAGCTGCAGTCCTGCACAGTTCTCTTGGCAGCTGGGCCGTGACCACCCTGAGCAGAAGTGGAGACCTAGTGCTCAGAACCCCGCAAGGCTGGGGATCTCGGCCTTGCTGAGGCCCATAGAAGCACAACCTTCTGTGTTTGGTCCTTGTCACAGTCTTTTGGGGCTGTTCCCACTTATTCCTGCTGTTTCACAGAATTAGAAAGCGGCAGACCTGGGATTCGAACCCAGGGCCTCCGAGAGTAAGGGCTCTCTTCTCTCCCTTGCATTAGCGTTTGCAGCCTCGGCACCGCCCACACACGGGGGCTGGGTACGTTCTCACTGTGTGTGGGGTTTCCTGTGGGGGTGCCGCATGCTGGTGCCCCTGCCCGTGCTTGGTGACAACCGAACTCACGCCTAGACGTCGGCACGTGTTTCCAGAGGACACAGCATCCCTGGGTTGAGGACCACAGCAGCATGGCCGGGGAGAGCAGGCTGCTGGTTGCTCGATGGGTGTCGTCCTCCTGGGCCCCCCGGCTGAGGACCGGCGGGCGCCCTCCTTGTGCTGGCCTGCCTGTGTGCGCGGGCCCAGGCTGCGTAAGTAGGGCTGGGGTGAGGACCCGCACCTGCCTCTGCCGCCTCCCTGCTCAGCCCGAACGGCTGCTGTGTCCCCTCAGACCTTCCCCAGGAATCACACCCGTGCCACCCCCGAGGGTGCAGGTCAGGAGACGCCGCCCTTCTGCAGCCCCACGCCAGGTCCAGGGCTGGTGAGCGAAGTGTTCCTGCTCCTCGTGACATCAGGGACGCTCCCACAGTGGCCACGGGCGCCACAGCCGTCTGCAGCACCCTGACTTGGACGGTGTCGTTAACTTTCTTCCCCCTTTCTTCCCAGCGGGCAGTGGGCAGCGGCCAGGGGAACTGAAGCTCACAGACAGAGCCCAGGCCCACCTTTCCACCCTACACCAGCGTGGCTCCAGAGCTGCTCGTTCCTGCATTCACCGAATAGCGAGCGTCTATCCTGTGCAAGTAAGCTCTTAGGAACTTGGGTTTGGGTGTGAGAAATGAGGCAGTGTGACATAATGGGTGTTTGGGGACCCTTTCTGGGGCCTACCAAATATTTTGCATATACTTAAACCAAACAGCATCTAGCAACGTCCTGAGTACGGGAAGCAGGTAGGAGAGTCAAGGCGTTTTCTCTTAAACCCGATCTGTGGGAGGTTTGAAAAATACAAAACAACACTTTTCCTTGGTTTTTGCTTTTGGGAAAGAAGGTTATTTTTCATGAGAAGACATTACTTCGGTTCACATACAATAGGCTTGCTGTTGTTACTAGGGAATTAATGAAGCCTCCAGATTTCTTATTTTTAATTTTGAAAGCAGCCAGTTTCAACAGAGATAACCCGCACACACGAGGACTTGGTGCGGGGGAGGGCTCCGTCAGTTCTGAGACCCAAAGCTGCAGAGCTGCTCGTGCAGCGGGCAGAGGCTGCTCTGGGAGGGCAAACTCCACCCCTGCCATGCGGCACCGCTGTGAACCCCAGGCAAGGGCCCAGACCCTGCGGAGCCTCAGTTTTGTCGTCTGTGGAATGGGAACTCCATGGGGCCTGACTGGTGCCGTCAGTGTCGTAGCTCGGGGTGGGAGCCGGTGCCTCACAGCCAGAGTCTAAGGCTCAGGAGGAGCGGGGGCGGCCTCCAGGGTCCCCAGGAAGTGGAGCCCAGCTGGGGGATGGGGTTCTGAGCGTCCCTGGCCTCTCCCACAAGGTAAATATGCGAGATTGAGAAAGTTGGTCAAAGGAAAGGAATTCAGTTTGTGAAACAGCTTCAAAGGGGAGTTGGAGGCAATATGTTTTGCCTTTGATTGTTTTGCTGCAACCACTCTTAAGGTTTTGCAAATCTGTTTACTGTTTGTTCCCCTCTCTTTTTAATGGACACGAGGTACAGAAGAGCTGTCCCTTACTGGGGTCCACAGCTACCAAGCAGACAGTCCTGGGGTGGCTCTGGAGAAGTCCCGAGCGCAGGTGGGGCTCTGACTCCCAAGGGGACCTGGTGGTAGGGCTGACCTCTCCTGTGTTTGCCCACCTAAATCCCCAGATGGCCTCTGATCCATCTGCCAAGGCTCCTGAGCTTTCAGCGCGTGGGATTTCTTCTCTGGGCAAAGGCTGCTGTTTATCAGCTTTCATGCACTGTAACCGTAACAGAAGGACCAGTCACCAGGGCCTCATGGTAGATTTCCACGTATTTATGGATAGCAGGAAGCAGGGCTCCTCCACAGAGTTTTGAGCCCCACGGTTCTCTTCTATTGCTTTGCTTGTGCTTCTCTGGGGGACTCATGGAGCCCTTCCCTGGGTTGGGGACCAGTCAGATCTTCCAGGCTGAGTACCGGGGACTCGGTGTTGTTCCCCCTGCCCCTCAGCTCCCTTCGCTTTGTTTGTCCCGATTCTGGGTCCGACCCAGCTAGCTGGGTTCAGCTTGGCTGAATGCTGAGCAGAGCCACCGTGGAGGCTGGAGTTTAGGAACTTGGGCTGACCGTGGGAGCCCTGCTGTTTAACGATTGTCCTCAGAGTTAGTTTTCCCTGAGGCTCAAACCCAGGGCCTTGCGCATACTAGGTAAGCACTCTACCACCGAGTTCCATCCCCAGCACCTTGAACGAATGCTCTTTTCACTGCCTGAAGAATCCAGCTGGTGCTGTAGGCAGGATGTCTCCCCCACATCACAGCGCCCCTCCTGACCCAGGAACCTGGGAGCCTCCTGTGGCCAGAGGGGCTTGGTGGGTGGGATGACGCTGTGGATCCTGAGGGCCCCCCGAGGACAAAGGCGGAAGTCCAGGGAGAGCAGGAGTGTGACGGGGCGAGGCGGGGCTGCTGCTGGAGCTGGAGAAACAGGACGTAGACTCTCCCCTGGAGTCTCCAGGAAGACGTGAAATCCTGCTACCACCAGGATTTTAGCCCAGTGAAATCCATTTTAGGCTGTGACCTGCAGAAGGGAGATTTGGCTGTTCGGTTCGGAGCCGCTAGGATTGGGAGAATCTGTTTCGGCCGTGACGGGAAATGCGGTTGTGATCAGGGCCTTTTGGAAGCTGACAGAGGGGCAGGTAGCGAGCTGAAAGAGCACTCTGGGGCTCCCCTCTGGGGGGCGTGGGAGTTACTGCCCAGGACTGCAGGGGGCTGGGGGATGGGGTATGTGTGTGGGGGGCCCGGGAGGGAGGCCGGGAGGAGCGGCTGTGCGGCTGCACGGTCTGCATCTCAGCCAGCTTTGGAACCAGGGTTGAGTGCGCCCTGCTCGACTCAGCGGGGTGGGGGAACCGGAAAGGAGCAGGGGTCTGGAGTCCGGCGAGAGGAGGGCGCAGTGTGCCTGGACAGCACCGCAGGAGACCCGCAGACCCCCTGAGAAGACTCACTGTTGGGGGATGGCTCTGGTGGTGACCGGGGAGGTCGCCGATGTCACAGGCCGCTTGGTGCACTGAAGCAGAGCCGCACGGTGGCCACAGACTGGTTCCCGCGCCAGGCGGACCCAGGTTCGGATCTCCTCTGTGCGTGCCTCGGTGGCCCGGGCGATGCGGCCTTTCCACCAGTGTTACGTGGTCACGCAGGACTTGCAGCGTGAGGCCCGTTCCAGGGCTTCGAGCCAGGCGCTGACGGCGTGAGAGGCTTGGCGCCCAGGGAGCGCCCGCTGGCTGAGGAGCCCAGCTATAAGCTGTGCTTCACCCTCGCCCGGAGGGGCGGCTCCCTTCCTGTCGCTCCCCAGGGCTCCGTCCTGTGTGCAGGGGCTTGGGAGGCGGCGCCGCCCCCGTGGGCCCGGGCCCCTGCCAGGTCGGCCCTGCCACCTGGATGCACCAGGCCTCCTCCCAGGTGGTAGCGGCAGCCAGGTGGGAGTGGTTTGACTTTTTCACAATGACAGGTTCCTGAAAGTCACCCCAAGTTCCGCGCTGGGGCTAGCTGGGTGTAGGCCAAGAGGAGAAACATAGAAAGAAGAAACTTCCTGTTAGAAAGCAGCAAAGGCAGGGAGGGGACCCACAACTGCAGGGACCGTGGGGGGGCCTCAGCGCCCCGGTGCCCCTCCTGTACCCCCAGACAGGGCTGGCGTCACCTCCCTGGCCGGGGCTCCCTGCCTGCAGCGGCCTGCAGCCACCCCCCGGGGCCCCTCTGGCTGTCTGGGGGCTCCCTGCACCCACCCTTGCTCCTCACACAGCCCTGCCCTTGCAGGCCCTGCTCTGGCTGCTTTTGAGCCAGCTTAGGAGACAGGAAGGAAATGGGGGGCTTCCCTGTCAGAGCCGAGGTCACCTGGGAGGCCAGGGCAAGCCTCTTCCAGCTCCCTGGGGCTGCAGGACCCTCCCCGCCCTGGACACCGCCCTGGTCACAGCTCCTTACAGGGGATGACACCAACCACGCGCCCTTCCCGGGGCTGCACCCCGCTCTTCTCTCTTTCCTGGGGGCCCCAGCTCTGTCTGCTCCCCATCTTTCCCAGCTGCCCGTGAGCATGGGCGTCTTGAGCAGGGCTGCCCGCAGCCCTGGGGCCTCGGTTTCTCAGCATGTCCAGTGGAGAGAGAAACCAGCACCCGCTCTTCAGGCCTGATGGTCCCGAGAGCGGACCCCGCCCGGCGCATGTCCAGCACGTCACGGGCTGGGGGCGAGGGGACGGCGTGTCCCGGGTCAGTGGCACATCCTGCCCTGTGTCTGCTGTCATAGGTCAGCCACTAGCAACAGAAGGGTCCCGGGCAGTAATTCCACAGCTGCCATCTCTTTTCTCTTTTAATTCCTGGAATCTTCTTTGCCCTGGCCCAGTGGGGTAGACTGGATTCTCAGCCCAGCTCTGCCACCCAGCACAGCGTGGCCTTGGCCCAGTTGTCTCCCCGGCCTCGCCTTCCCCACGGTGCCTCGTGGCTGACGCCGCCCGCCGCGGGCGCAGACTGTGTCCTCGCGCCCACCCCCAAGGCTGGCACTCAGCAGGTGCTTAGCTGGCGGCTTGACAGCGTGAACGAGTGCTCACCATGACCGAAGGAGCCGCCCCTGCCCCCGCACGCCGGCGGAGGGAGCCGGTGTCTGTGGTCAGCACCCACTCCTGTTTCCCTGGCCCCAGTTTCTGGTCCCAGAACCCCTCTGAGCACCTGTTTCTCCAGCCTGAGGCTGAGAAGTTGGGCAAGACGGGCTCCCGGCCTGTGCCAGTGCCCGCCGGGCTTGCGGCCTCCGGCCCGGATTGTGATGGGTTTGTGGGGCTCGAAGGCCTCCGAAGGAACCCTGGAACTGTGTGACCTCAGGCAGCTGGCAAGCACCCCTGGCCCACCATTCTCTCAAGTGAGGGGTGGAAATCTTGTGTCACTGGGGCTCTTCACTGAGCCAGGTGTTCGGAGCGTTCGCCCAGCTGGGGGCCGGGGCAGGCCCTTCTGCAGGCTTCTCCCGCCAGGCTTTGCTGGTGAGCGGCGCCTGTGTCCCCAGTCCCCACTCCCTCTGGACATTTCCCTTGGGCGTGGGAGTCAGGGCCACGTGTCCCCTGAGAACCCCCGAAACCTTCTCACACACACCCTGTCTCCCGAGCCCAGGCCAGTGTGCTTCGTGGCCGAGCAGAGACGCGGGATGTGCTGATAATGGAGAGGAGAGGACACCGCAAGCTGCTTTCACCGCAAATGTCCCGTGAGGACGGGGACTGGTGGCAGCGGGCGGCCCTGAGTGTGCGCTCACCCGGCACCTGCCAGTGCCAGTCTTTGCCTGCCTGGGGCTCCCCCCCCAGAAGGGGGCCTCGTCACTCCTGCCACAGCCGGAGCTCGGAGGGGGCTAATGGCCGCCTACCGGCCTGGCAGGGGGTGATCAGCCGGAAGTGTCCGTCACCCTGCTGGGCGTCTCCCCACCTTCCCATCTGCAGGGGGGTGGGCGTCCAGGCCTTCGCTGCCACCCAGCTGGCCCCTGGGCGTGGCCTCGGCCTCTCCCTCCTGCGATCTGAGTCTCCGGCCCACTCCTCCGGGATGCTCTGACCACTGACGGGCACGGGCTTCCCGGGCTCCCGCAGGCCCGGGCGGCAGCGGCAGTGGAGGCTCCCCAGCGGCCGCCGCCCAGGCCGGGCAGGCATCGGTAGAGACGGCACCGACACCCGCCCACGGTGTGCTGCTCTCTTCTCTGCTCTCCTTCCCTCTGGTCCAGCAGCGGCTGAGGAGGGGGCCTGAGCCGCGCGGGCGGGCAGGGGCGGAGAATCCGCTCTCCTGGTGCTTTCAGGTCCCCGCGCTGCGCCTGCGTTTGCCAGTTCCCGCCCCACTCCACGTGGGGAAACCGAGGCCGGGAGGGAGGGCGAGCGGTTCACATCGGAGCGGCAGGGCGGGAGGGGCAGAGCGGGAATTCTAACCTGGGCTCGCCCGGAACTCAGAACGCTACTGCCGCTGGGTGCGGTGGCACAGACCTCCAACCCCGGCACTCTGCAGGCTGAGGCAGGAGGATCGCAAACTAGAGCCCAGCCTGGGCAATTTAGTAAGTTAGCGAGATTCTGTCTCAAAATAAGAAAGGGCTGAGCATGTGGCCAGTGCAAAGACCCTGCGGTGTCCGATCCCCAAAACTGCAGGAAAAGAGGTCGGTGGCTTCCACACAGCCCACCCGTGTCTTCACAGTCTCTTGGGGCGGTGGGGTCTCCGCAGCATGGGCTTGGTGGCCGGGTGACTTGTGTGGCTGCAGAGGCCCGCCCAGAAGGGCTGTGCACCGAGTGGCTGGCCTGCCTCTCCCTGTCGGGCCCCAGATTCATACTATTTCTTGGATAAGGGCTTTGTAGTTTTGGTCTTTGCTTTTTGGTACCGGGTCCTGAGAACCGTGTGTTTGATTCTGGCTCCACACAGACAGCCACAAGATGTGATTGCTTTCCCTGTGCGGGCCTGGGGCAGCCACCTCTCCTCGGTGTCCTCTGCCAGGAGTCTGGGTGGTGGGCGCAGGCCCTGGACCCGTCCCATTCCCAGAGCCAGGACCGCCAGGGCTTGCTGGGGACCAGTGCAGGAAGAGAGGCCTGATGGAGACGGAGCCTCAGTTTCCCAGGAAGACCTGATACCCGTGGCGCTTTAGAGTGGCTGAGAGGTGTGAGAGCCCGAGGAAAGGGGCCCGGGAGCCCCGTGGCCGCAGTGGTCTGGCCTAGGGCCCCTCGCGGCAGCGGTGGGTCACAGCGGCTGTGAGAACTTGCTGGCCTGTGTCCCCGCCCTTGGGTGGAGTGAACTGGGTGGGAGCGACCGGCTTTTCCCTTTCAGCAAGCGCACCGCTTTCAAAGTCGTCGTCGCAGGGCAGAGGTGGGCCGACTCCGCCCGCTGTCATGGTGCCCACATCTTCGGGCAGGCTGCGCCTGCGCAGGGCGAGGATGGGGCCCCGCCTTGGGAGGCTGTGGCAGCCCCTCGACCCTGTGCTCATGCACCCGGGAACCCGAGTCCCCAAGAACCTCACCTCCTCCACCCGAGTGACTTCAACAGCACAGACTCAAAGGGACTTTTCCTCTCTCCTCACCTTCCCCAAGTCACGCTGCTCCCTCTTGGCAGTACCCCCTAAATAAACTGCTTGAACTTAAGTCCCCGGTTTAGGTTCTGCTTTTTGGGGAGCAAAAGCTGAACTTGGTGGGATTGTTCGGAGCCTCATCAATCCTCTTCTGGACTGAATTCTGCAGGTGCAGGGTAGACCTTTGGTGTCTCTTCCATCATGGCCACTTTCTGTCCCCTGAGATTGGGAGGTTGCACCAGCAGGTGGAAGTGGACGTGTGGGAGGCTTGCTAACAAGGCGGGTGATAACATTTGGCGAGGAGTGGTGGCTGGGGACACAGCCACGATGGAACTTCCGTGGTGTGAGCTTGGCAGTGACCTGCCTCTCTGGGCCTGGAGCTTCATCTGTAAAATGAAGTTGCTACGGCATGCGGCTCCTGGCTTGCGTGAGCATCGCGTGAGCTTGCAGAATCCTTTCGTGACTGGCGAGCAGCTCTGCAGATGCGAGCTGGATCAGCGGAAAGCAAGATGGCAGCTGCCACTTGACAGGCTGGGAGCGGGGGAGCCGTGGAGCTGGGTCTGACCGCACTTTGATCACTGGAAGGGCTCCCGGAGGCTCTCGACAGCAGCATTCTGCTTGTTAAATGTGGGCCTTGGTCCTCCATGCGTGCCCTGGAGATGCTGTTGGTACAGAGGAAGGGTTGGGCTCTGTGCTTGCTTGCTCTGCAGGTGTTTATGAGCTGGTCTTTGCAGAGAGACCGTGTGACCCTGGGACTGGCCAACAGCTGGTGCACTGGCCCTGCAGAGGCAGGGTGGAGGGGCCTGTCAGTGTGAGCATTGCACGCCGTCGTCCACGCATTTGACAACACCTACTGGGCAGCTGGTGTGCGCCAGGCTTTGTGCTGTGGGGGACACAGTGGGCCCGAGACCCCAGCCCTCCTGGGATTGCCACTCTCATGGCACTGCAGGTGACAAGCAAACCTGTGAAGGATGACTGGGCTGTGCCATGATGGGAAATAAAGCCGAGTGAAGCAGAACAGAAAGGCCACTAACACAGGCGAGGGGCTGCAGAGGGCGGCTTGAGGAGCTGACATTAGAGCGGACAGTCTCGAAGCTCTCTGAGGCAAGGGCAGAGAGAGATAACGGTGCAAAGGCGGAGGCGGGAGACTGCTTGGTGCTTTGGAGCAAGGTGGGTGGAGTGGTGGAGCAGAGGGAAATTAAGAGGGAGTGAGGGTGGGAGGGAGGAAGAGGAAGAGGAAGAGGAGAAGGAGGAGAAGAAAATGACAGGGAGACAGAGTTACTGAGAGCGAAGCTGGAGAGTCCAGCAGTGAATGGGGGTCAGGTCATGCGGGGAGCAAAGCTCAGGTCCAGTGTCTGTCTCTAGCTGCTGTGTGACTGCGTGGCTTTGGTTGCGTCCTCCCCGCTCTGGGCCTGGCTTCAGTGTGCAGAGCCAAGGGACTGGACTGAGCACGTAGTCCTCAGCTCTACAATGTCTGTGCTCAGGAAGCACCAACGCCCGGGCCCTGCTGTAGCCGGGGAATCCGAGTCTCTGAGCGGGGCCCCCACAGCTCCGTTTATCCTGAGCTCCCACAGGTAACTGAGCAGCTGGGAGCAAAACACGCTGAGAGGACCTGGTGGGCCCTGAAGGTCCTAAGGACGCTCGCGGCCCTAGAGGGCGGTCACTGTGGCCTCCGTCCATCTCTGCGCCTGCCTGGGCCCAGACCAGCTTCAGCGCAGGCCTGCAGCCTGCAGCCCGCCCCCCAAGCACCCACATCTGCACACAGAGCCCACAGAGTCACCCCCGACTTCCTTCCCACAGAGCCACAGAGCAGAGGGCACAGGGCAGGGGGCACATCGGATCCTGGCGATTTCGTTTACGGTGCGCATTTCACTTCTACAGGACCCACGCAGCTGTGATCTTGCCTCATCGAAGTTGCCAACCCCTGGGGGTGGCCGTCACCGCGTTTGCTAATCCGCTGGGTTCCTCTTTCGGGCATGCGCCTTTCCCTCCTCGGTCCAGTGGCTGCGTGGAAGTGGACCGAGGTTAGCGGGTGACTCAGAGGGGAAGCCCCTGGGCGGCAAGGCTCCCAGCAGCTCCCGCGTTGCGTAAGGGCTATTTTGGAGGAGATTGCAGACGCTCTGATGAATCATTGCAAGCACACATGGCTCGGCGGGGGCCAGGCCTTCCTCCTGCTGCTCATGTGGAGAGCAGAGCTTCTCGAAATGAGTCAGCAGCGCCTGAACCCCAGGCCCACCGTGGGAGGAGCACGGTGGTGCAAATTGCACATTTCCCAAGTACTGAGGTGCAACCTTAGGGGTTCACGAGTGGGGGCTGCAGGAACCCAAGTCAAAGAGCCTCTCTCACGCACCTGAGCCTGCCCCTGCTCTCTGCCACACTGGTCACCATGGCCCAGTCACTGGCCCTTACTGAGTAGGTGTGGCCAGCACAGCTGCTTTCAAATGGAGACAGGGTCTGAATCCAGAAGGCCCGGAGGCCTCTCCTTTGCAAGGTCCCCAAGCGAGAAATGTCCGATACTTGTTAGGAGGTAGGGGGCCGCCCTGCTCCCTCAAGCTCAGGGCAGAGCTGACTGGTGGTTGAGAGCCGTCGGGCTTTGGAAAGGGACAATACTGGGCTTGAGGCCCCAATCCACTGGGTGACAAGGAGCAAGTCCCCAGACATAGCTGGGCCCCAGCACTCTCCTTTGCAAAATCAGGAAATACTGTCTTCCCTCAGAGACCGCCATTAGGAATCTGTGGAGTTTACACGAGGCAGCGGGGTGCAGATGCTGAGCAGCAGGTCCTACAGCCGGGTTTAGTCCCTGCGTGGCCTGGGACAGGTTACATAAGCGTTCTGCACACCTGTTTCCTCATATTTAAATGAGGATGGCGGAGTAATGCCTTTCCCATAGAGCCGGTGAGTAGGCTCAGAGGTGCAAAACGGAGCGTGTCTGGGACACAGCGCGTGCTCGGTCAGTGTAAGGGGAGCTGTTGCTGTGTGCAGCGAGTCTCGTAGAAAGTTTCCAGAGAGCTCCGGAAATGGGAGCTGTGTGGTTGTCATCCCCATCATCATCCCCATCCTTGCCGTCATCATCATCATCATCCCCATCGTGGTTTCTCTCCTGAGAGCCGGAGTGGATTTAGACTGGAGCTGGGGCCTCGGGGTACCCTGGGGAAGGAGAACAGAAACAGCTGTGGAAGTCGCACGGGAGCCCCCTTTGTAATTCTGCTTGGCTTGGTCCAGAAGCGTCCCCAAGGAGGAACCCTTGGCACTTACCTGGGCTGCAGGCCACCGAGGGGCCGTCTGTCTTGGAGAGGACTAAGGCTCCCGGATGTGCCGTTCATCTCCCTGCAGTGATGAGCAGCCTTGACGATTGCTCAACCCCGGCCCTGCCAAAGACGCTGAGGACAGCCCTGCAGACAGCCCGGCTCCACGGCAGAATCAGGCCGCCGAGGCTGAGGCCAGAGTTGCCTCTGGCATTTGTTGGGCAAGAGCTGAGGCCCTGCCTCTCCGAGGCAGCCGCCGGTGGTGCGCAGCTCTCTTCCCGATGTGCTGCGTCGGGCTCCGAAGGGTCCGGCTCGTCTCTGTGCATCGCAGAAGCCGTGCAGTTGGCTTGAGGTTAATCTAATTTCAATAAGCAGGATGTCTTCATTCAGCCGAGGGAGGACGAGGGCTCGGCCAGCCCTGCTGCTGTGCAGGAGAACCTCAGCGAGGGCGCTTTTGGCTGATAATCCCACAAAAGTTGGGTCACCTAGCAAGCCCTTGCCACAGGAGCCAGCTAAGGGGAATGCCTAGTGTAAACCACCCGGCTTCCCTGTTCGCCTGCAGTGGGGTCTCTTGTGAGGTTTCCCAGCATCACTTGCAAGATGCCATTGCTGTGATTGATTACAGGGGACTCCATCTCACCAGCGCACTTGTTCTCTTTTTTTTTTTTTGGTACTGGGAATTGAACTCAGGACCTCGCTCTTGCCAGGCAGGTGCTGTGCCACTGAGCTATAGCGCCCGCCCAGCACACTTGGTTTTGTTACTTTTCCCCTTGCTTGCTCCGGAGAAGCAGGCAGCTGTTCTGTGAATTGTCCCATGGCGAGGGCCACGTGGCCAGGAGCCAGTTAGGGACTGAGGCCCCTGGCCCATCCATCCCAGAGGCACTGAATCCTGCCAGTGGTCCCAGCCAGCTCAGTTGTGTCCTGGGAGAGGCCCTGACCGGCAGACTCAGCTAACCATGCTGTGGGCACAGTGGGGTGAAAAGATTGCAGCATTACTGTGGGGGACTTTGTTTTGTAGCAATACCTAACTATTATTGAGTGCTTTTTTTCCTTTTTTCAGTACTGGGGATTGAACCCAGGGCTTTTGCACTGAGATACAACTTTTCATGATTTTTTTGGTTTGTTCTGAAACAGAATCTAAGTTGCTAGGTTTCCCAGACTAGGCTTGGACTTTCAACCCTCCTGCCTCAGCCTTCTGGAGTGCTGGGATTAAGGCATATGTTCCCATCCCCGGGAGCTTCGCTCTGTTGATTCCAGGGAGCAAGATCCCCTGCTCCCGGGGCCGGTGACCATGAGGCCAGCCCTAGAAAGCTGACAGAGCAGGAAGGGAGGCCGCTTGGGGCCCGGCAGTGTCCTCGGGCAGCGGGGCCAGCGCAGCAGCCCCACCTCTGGATCCTTAGGTGCGAACGACTGTTCCTGTGAAGTCCATGTTGATGGGGTCCTGCGACTTGCAGCTGAAAGCCTTCCTGAAGCTGAGCTCTATTCTCCTCTGGGCTTCAGACGGCTGAGCTGCTGTGCGAGGCGGATGGGCCAGTGACTCCCAGGGCTCAGCTCCTCAGGGCCTAGGTCACTTCTGGCTGTGTCGTCGCCATGTGCTTTGGTCAGGAGCTGCTTCCACCAGGGCTTAGCGAGCACCAGGGGCTGCAGACGCCATGGCCTTACTCGGGGGCCCCTGCCTGCCGAAGCTGGCCCTGAACGGCACACGGCACCTCCCCATCGGGCTGGCAGGGCTCTGGGGTCCAGTGCTAGGTCCTCTCGGGCCATATCCAGGATGGGCTGCACGGTCTTTTCTGCACTGGGGTCTCCTTTACTGCGCTGTGTTCTGGGTCCATCGGAATTGGCTCGGAGCATTATTCCCACGTGTGGAATGTGCGACGTCTGGAAGTCCAAGAAGCCTCCCAGGGCGCCTCTTCCTCAGTGGTGGGAAGTACAAGCCGCAGCGACTTGCTCTTCACTTTGGAGGGGTGTCCCAGCCTTTCCCGGAACCGTGAGCACCATCCCCTGCCCTCTGGCGACCTGGGTCTTATCAGGCCCTCCAGGGTACTGGCACTTATTCCTTCCTTACTGACCGACAGAAGCCCGCTGTGAGTCAGGGCCCTGCTGCGAGTTAAGCTGAGCCTGGATTCCATTTCCGACTCATTGTCACAGCGGCCAAGAAGTCTTTGGTCTCTTGTGTATCAACCCAGACGCCGCAGCCAAGATCTTAAACCTCTGGGGCATTTTCCTTTCTCTTGTGTGAATTCCGTGGGTGGAAACCCGGGCACCACTCCGATGTGAGACCCAGGGTCTGTCTTCTGGAGCTGGGCGGCTTCCTCTCGTCGGTGGATCCCGTTTGAACGTAGGTTCAGGTCTGGAAACCTGGCGAGGGCTCCTGATCCCTGGTTTATTTTGCCCGTGTAGGTGGAGCAGTTCCTGCACTGACTGACTCTCCACCTCCTCTCCACGGTCGTCGTCTTCCGTCCACCAGCACTGTAGTAGAGGTCAGCTCGCAGCGGCTGGGTGGCTCTGCTGTTCATTACAGTATCAGCACGCATTTTGGCTCTGGTGCTTAGGTGCCATCTGGCATCCAATATTTGTGATCCTCTCAAATCCACTTCTACCAGAGAAGCCCACCAGACCCAACATTTTTTATTTTTTTGGTACCAGAGATTGAACTCATAACCTTGCACCTGCCAGGCAGGTGCTTCGGTCACTGAGCTAAATCCCCGGCCCTATTTTTTGAGACAGGGTCTCACTATGTAGTTCAGGCTGGCCTTGAACTCACTTTGTAGCCCAGGCTGGTCCTGAATTTGCAATGATCCTCCTGCCTCTGCCTTCTGAGTGCTGGGATTAAAGGCGTGCACCACCTTACCCAGCAAGACCCAGCATTTTTGATGGAATAATGTTAGAATTCAGGGGAGAGGGCATAAAGAACATCTTGTAACATCATATTTCAGCTAGCAGGGGTGCCAGGCCACTCCTGCAGGTTCAGAGAGTTGTGAAGATCTGGGGGTTTCAGGATACTTGTGTGCACCCGCCCTGGCATCCCTAACCAAACCTCAGGGCCTCACCTCCTTCCGATCACAGCCCCCACCTTGGCATAACAGACTTGCCCCTCTTGATACTTTTCTGTTGCTCTTACAGTTAAGACAGGGGCCTGATTTAGGGTATTTTCTGTCCTCTGGATGCAGGCGGCAAGGGCTCTCCCTGCACTGCCAAAGAGGCCCTCTGACTTCGACACTTTGGTTCACATTGGCAACTTTTACTGTCCTTCTCTAGCAGTATATGGGCATTCAGCCAGGCATCGGATTTTATTCATTATAATTCCTACTTCATCGAAACCAATCAAAAGTGTATGATGCTGTACCCACCACTCATTCCCTTCCCCAACAACCATCCCAACCTCCCACCAGTGAAAGGCTCACATTTATGCTACGACATACCCCTGGGACTACACGTATTCTACCACTTCCCCTTCCCGGCCCACAGTGGGGTCAACCAGCCAGGGAGTGGGTGACCTTGTTCCCAGTTGCTTCTTAGATCACCCCATTTCTGGCATCGACTCTCTTAACTTGCATATTTCAAGAAACAGCCTCTGAGACAGAACGCGGAATTCAGGGTGACTATGGGAAGACTTTGAGAAGAGCCCATGGAAATGAAGAATCCAGGACTGGGTGGATGAAGATGTGACGCGGATATAACAGAGGTCTCAGCCAACTTCACGGGGAGCCCTAAAGCTGAGACGATCTTGCAGTGACATCTCAAAGTGAGGCCTCTGAACTACTTTTGCCAGTGGTGGGTAGCTCACAGGGAGGGGAAGTAACTTGGGGTGACACCCTGGCCTTCGGTGAGGGGCGATTACTGGGAGGAGACATAGCTCCGAGCTGTATGAGGCCAGCACTCCTGGCATCAGGGGCAGTGAAGGCCTTCGTTTCTCAGGATGATCTGTGTAGGACACCACAGCACCTGCAGGCTCTCTAAATGTGATTTCCAACCAGTCGTGTCAGCATCTCCTTGGACCTTGTTAGTGGCACCAAATCTCAGGCCCCACTGCCGACATTCTGCATGAGGATCCAGCCCCCTGTGTTTTAACAAACCTTCCCAGTCAGTTTGATGCAGGTAAAAAGGCCCACGATATTATAGGGAGTGATATCTAGTGGATCATTTGCAAAAAAGAATTCTTCTACCTTAGGCCAATTTCAATATACCCAGAGGAGGGCTTGATTATGAGAGTTACATGTATATTGAAGCCTTCTTACCATTTCTCTGATCTATTTTTAAAGTGTTTTCACTTGTTCCTTCATCAGCTGGTGCATGAGGGCAATTGGTTCATTTATTTTCCCTGCTTAGGACATGAGCTATTTCCCAAAGACACACCCAGCAGCTTTTGGGCTGTGCCTGTGTCCCGGTAGCTCTAGTCCCCAGGAATACGGTAGTTCTGTCTTATCTGCAGCTTTGATTTCTGCTGTTTCCCATGGTTGACAACATTCTTAAAACATTAACTGGAAAATTTCAGAAACAAACAATTTACGTGTTTAAATTTTGTACCATTTTAGTCGCATTCTCGTCACTGGGACAAAATCCCTGACACCCTCAACTCAAAGGAGGAGCGGTTCATTTTGGCTCGTGGTTTTCGGAGGATCAGTCTGTGGGGTGAGAGCTCAGGGAGCCAGGGAGGGAGCGAGGCCTCTCGGGTCGCAGCCACAGTAACCAGCGTCCTGCGCTCAGACCCGGCCCCCACAGCACGTGCGATGCGGATTCGTCAATGAGTGTGGTGAACCATGATCTGATCACCGTCACAAAGCCAAACCTCTATAGCACCTGAGAATTTTTTTTAATAATGAAGTGTATTGGTACATTTTAGGAATACATAATGGTCACATTCATCATAGGGAATTTGTACCTATATAAGATATATCTTGATTCTTCTTCTTTTCCCCACTCCCCTCCCTTCCCCTCATCTCCTCTTCCCCTCCTTATTTACAAAAGCTTGGTTTCTATTTTTGCCTTCTATTCTTTTTTTCTTTTCCCTTCCTTCCTTTCTTTCCCCTCCCTATGTGAACATTTTCTTCTTGTTTCATAAAATCTATTATACATTTTGGTCCTTATTTACCCTTTTGTTTTCTCACATCAGAGAAACAATGTGGTATTTACACATGTGTGTCTGATTTATTTCACTTAAGGGTATGGGGCTCAAGTTGCATCCATTTAGCTAGAAATGCCTCAGGCTTATCTTTCTTTATGGAAAAGTAGTACTCAGTTATAAAAAAAAAAAAAAACCCACACCTTTGTTATCTATTCACTGGTTGATGAGCACTTGGGCTGTTTTCAAGATTCAGCTGTTACAAACTGTGCTGCTACAAACATGGGTGTGGATAGGTTGCTGTGGTACAATGCTTTCAACTCTTTCCAGAAGATACCAGGAAGGGGAATAGCTGGGTCAAATGGAACTTCTGGTTTTACTTTTTTGAGGACTCTCCACACTGATTTCCACAGTGGCTGCACCAGTCTACACTCCCACCAACAGCAGAGAAGTGTTCTTTCTTCCCCACAGCCCCACCAGCAATTGCTATTGGCTGATTTCTTGATAATAGCCATTGTTTCTAGGGCGAGATGGAATCTCAGTGCTGTTTTAATTTGCATTTCTTGTATGACCAGTGATGTTCCACATTTTTCCATATATTTATTTTCTGTCTCTACTTCATCTGAGAAGTGTCGGTTCACTTCAAATGTCCACTGGGTGTAGTAGTACATGCCTGTAATCCCAGCACTTGGGATGCTGAGACAGGAGGATAGCCATGAATTCAGTGTTAGCCTGGGCTACATAGTGAGTTTGAGGCCAGCCTGGATTACATGATACTATCTCAAAAAACAGAAAAACAAAAACAAAATCATTTCAGATGCCCATTTTTGGATTGGATCTTTAAATTTGGGAAGTTCGATTTTTTGAGTTTTTATATATTCTAGATATTAGCCCTTTGTCTGAGGAACAGCTGGCAACTGCCCCGGCCGTGGGTTGTCTCTTCACTCTGTTGGTGGTTTCTTTTGTTGTGCAAAAGGTTTTTATAAGATGAGATTTCAGTTGTTGATTCTTTGTAGTATTTCCTGTGTCATCAGGGTCTTGTTCATGAAGTCTTTGTCTACACCTATGTGTTCAAGAGTTCTGTCTATTATATTTTCCAGCAGATTTAGTTTTTCTGTTTTAATACTTACATCTCTGATCGATTTTGATTTTAGTTCAATTTAGTGCGTGGTGGGTGTAGTTTAATCATCAGCATGTGGAAAGACAGTTTGTTCAGTACCTTTATCAAGAAGGCTATCTTTCTTTCAGTGAAGGTACTTGGCCCCTTTGTTAAAGATAAAAACCTGAGACTTTGGTGGGACATTCTAGATCCAGACCATAATATGTGACATTCTGACAGCATGATCTCTTCCACCCAGGACACAAATCACCCCTTCATCCAGTGTATCCAGGCAGTATATGCTGCTCGCCCATTAGTCACTTAACAGCCTCCCAGTCATCAGCACAACCATATGGCAGCATTTGTATTAAAAAATAACCCTTGTATTACTTAATAGTGGCTGCCAAGTACAAGAATAGGGACACTGACAATTTGAATCCACTGACAAGAAGCTGTGCAGTGCCTCCTTAAGGTACAAGTTCTCAACTTCTGGAATGAAGAAAAATTTCTAGGCTGAAGTTACTAAGATTTACTGTACAGCAAAATACTTTGAGAGACCAAAGTTATGAAGTTTTTATTGCTGTATATTATTAGTGTTATTGTTGCTTTCTATTGATACACTAAACTTACAAATTAAACTTTTGCATAGGTATGTATGTACAGAAAAAAACATAGTTTTGTAGGGCTCCTGTTCAAGGTTTCAGGCATCTACCAGAGTCTTAAAATGTATCCCGTGTGGATAAAAGGGCCCTGCTGTATCTATGTAAGCCTAAATCGCATTAATAGAAAGAGTGCGGGTACTGGAGGCATTCAGTTCAGAGTCTGGCTCCCCCAGCTCCTTTAGCTGTGGGGCTGATGGAAGACTTTATCATTTGTTAAAAAAGAAATGGCCTTGATGTGTAGAGGAAAAGGAAACTTAGCAGCCGCTAAAAAACGGAGTTCAACTTTCACTTCCAGAGTCCCGCATTCCAGTTCTCGCCCTGCTGTGTCCTCCCAGGGGAATCTCGGGCACACCCTCCTCAGTCTCCGGCCTTTACCGCTTCAACGGAGTGGGAAGGAATTGATTTTGACAGATTCCAAAGCTCCTTCCTGCACCCCCAGTCAGGAGTCGCATTGGCAGCTCTTGTCCCGCAGGCGTTTGGGACCCCTTGCCGAGGAAGAGTCCTCCAGGTGTCTGCAGGGTCCCTTTGAGTAAAACCCCAGTTCCGTGCAGCCCTGTGCCAGGGAACTCCGTCCTAGAAACGTCTCCCAGGTCACCTTCTCCTCCCCCTGCACGCTCCAGCCGCACTCTCCTCTTCCCGGTCTTCCTGCCAGCCAGCCGGCCTCTTTCTCTACTGAGTGGGCTTTGCGTTGGTGGCTTTCTTCGTGAACATTCCACCCCAGCTCTTGGCACGACTGACTCCTTGCGTTGCTGGATTTCGGCTCAGTGTTGCCTCCTGGCACCCACTAACTTAGCATCTATTCTCCTGCCTTAGATGGTCCTATCAGCCCTTCTGTTTCCTGCAGAGGGCTCTTCCTCATGCGAAGCTGTCTTTGCTCAGCTATGGTCTGCACTCTGCATTAGCACATCCGGCTTCGGGCAGTTGGACTTCTGGTCCATCCTAGCAGCACCCCAGCCTATAGCTCTGGCACACAGTGAGTGGGTGGAGACTGTCCCCAGGACTGAAGCCCAGCTGTCACCTAGTCCCTCCGGGCTGTCCTCACACAGAAGCGGACTTCAGCAGGCAGGCCCACGTCTCAGGCTGCACCTTGTGGCTCACGTTTTCCCAGCCTCTGAAGTCCATGCGACATGTCCATGGCATACGGTCTGCGCTTGGCTCTCCTTCCTTGGCTGTCCATGCCCGGGTTCTGGCTTAGGGCAGCCTTCCCAGGCCTGGGAGGGGGAGAGGGGGATGGGGACAGGGGAGAGAAGGAGAGGAAGAAGGAAAAGAGAGAAGAGGAAAAGAGAGGAAAGAAAAAGAGAGGAGAGAGGAGGATAGGATAGGAGGGAAAATGGGGCTGAACTTGGCTTTGCCTTCCGAGAAACCAGCAAATAAGCGCAGAGCATCTGGGTTTGAATTTTGACAAGAACACGTCAGCAGAGGCTGGGGTACGCTAGGCAGGGGTAAATGCAGAGCTGGTTGTGTCACCAGTGAGCTCAGGTGGGTGGGTCATGCAGGCCTCGGCCGTGGTATTAGCAAACTCAGGGCAGGAGCTGGGCTGCTGGTGGGGCGTGGGAAAGTGTTGCTCGGGGTGACCCCGTAGGGAAGGGACGAGGAAGAGCTATTTCCTGAGTGTACTACCAGATGCTTTCCCATGACAGTTCCTTGAGGATCTGCACATCTGTCTGATGGGGCCCGTAGCATTCACGTCGATTTTACGTGTGAGGAAACAGCCTAAGAGAGGGAGGAGCATGCCCAGGTATAGAGTGGGGACCCAAGCACGGTTCTGTCAGAACCCCAAGTCCAGCCTCATTCTTCTTCCCAGGGCCTCTGGGTTGGAGTCACAGCTCCGCGAGTCTGGTCAAATCCCTCAACTGCTAAGGCTCAGGTTCTCAGTTACAGCACGAAGGTGTTGCCTCTCCTGCTGGGCTGAGGGTGGAATGAATGATGCACTTAAAGGCTCTGAAGAGCTGGCCTGGCCTCTGTGCCTCGGACCCAGTGGCCTTCTTCACAGGCACCTAAACCCCAGCCCACTGGAGAAGGCAGGAGACTGGGAGGAATTCAGCAGTGCGGATTGAAACGTGCTGATTGATTCTCAGGAAATAGGAGCTGCTTTTGGGTCCTTTCTACTCAGGACCTGCTCAGGAGATGGTCCTGTCCCCACTTCCCCGTGACGCTCAGGCCAGTCTGCGTGCCGTAGTCTTGCTCTGCTGGCAACGGCTGCAGAATCAGGTTGGAGGAGGAGCTGTGTCTGAGCAGTGGGGTGGGAGGCAGCACTTACTGTGGGTCGGGCCCCTGAGGCTCCCGGTCTCACTGACCCCTCCCGAGACCAGGACCAAGCTGAGGGTCAGGGAGGTGAGGTCTGCCAGGGCTCACACAGCATTCCAACAACAGAGGTGGACTCAAAACCATGTCCAGGCACCAAAATCTCATCCTGGTTCTCATGTGGACTCTGGGACGGAACACTGGGTGGGCCAGCGTGTCCCCTCTTTGTGACTCAGTTCCTAAGTGCATGAAGTCAGGGGGATGGACCGGAAGACACTAGGCGACTTCTCAGCTCTGGCAGTGTGGGAGCCGCCATCTTGGCAGCTCTGGCCTCTGGCCTGCCTTGCAGAGCAACTCTCCTGTGCTACAGAGGCCGGAGTGGCAGAGCTCTAATCAGTTTTGTCGTGGTAAAGGCACAGCTTCCTCAGTGGCGTCTGGGTGTGGGGATGCTCCCAGAGTCCTCATTCCACACAGGACGTAGCACTGGAGCCGTAGACTGGACCAGTCGACATCTGACGGTGGTGTTTTTGGTTTATTTCTGGTACTCTCTCTTTCCCTCTCTTAATTTTAGCAGTACCGGACCGCTTTAGCCATTCTTAACAGAGTTCAGTAACACTAAGAGGTTCATACTACTGTGCGGTTGTCACAGTCATGTCTCAGGAACCCGGTCATCATTCCAAATGGAAAACCGTAGCCTGGGCTACATAATGAGACACTGCCTTAACAAAAAATTTTTTTGGTGCCATCCTGCCTCTCCTCCCCAGTTTAGGGAAGGGAAGGGTAGCCAACAATTTGCTTTTCAAAGAGTCAGGGATATTCTTAAATTCAGTGATAAGGAGATGAGCAATAGGAGGTTCTGTAGTTCCGGTAGTACAAGATAACTTGGTAACCTCAAAGTATCCTTGCTTCAGTGTTTACTAGTGCCGAACTTGAGACCATACTCATAAGCGAAATAAATAAGACACACATGTTTCTTTTAGCTTCTCACAAACTGGAATATGGATATGTGTATGTGTATATATATATGTATATAAAAAACTGGTTAAGATAGTTATAGTACTGATTTCTCTGAGTTCACTGAAGAGAAAGATTAGTGCTGGTATTGTTTGGACCATTGAGTGCTGATGTCTTGTGCTCTGGGTGAGTGATTTGGGGACGACAATGCACGATGTATGTACCATTGTTGCCCCCTGATTGATGTGTTCTGAAATTTAGTTTTAGTTTTTTTTCCTCCTTGAAATAAAATGGATTAAAAAAAATCCCAAAGTTTATTAGTGCCTAATGTTGCACTATCAGTCTTCATTTGTTTTCCTTGGTCTGGGGTTTTCTTTTTCAAAGTCCCTCCCTCCCCATGTGCCTTAGGACTTGGGAGCGGACGCATAGCTGGTGTTGTGAGAACACTGGGTCACCGTGGGGCAGGAAATCCGCTCTCCAGTTCTGGAACTGCCTCTCGCTGCATGAGCTTAAGTACCCGGCATGACCTCTGTGGGCCCAGGAAGGCAAAGGAGGCGCAGTACACCCTCGTCTGTCCAGGGAGGGAGGACACAGCTCTCAGGGCGGCGAGGGTCACGTGGAGTGCTTCCTGCGAAGCGGGGACATGGCGGTCCAGTGAATGGGAAGACAGATCCTTCCTCTGGCCAGCCCACTCCTCCTGACCTCGGGAACTGCCCCGGGAGAGGGCGAGGGTGGAGGGCACCTCCAGCTCTCGTTGCTGTGGAGGGCGTAGGAACTGACAGGTTCTGGAAATGACTCATGGGACGTTTCCTAAAGGTCACACTGGCTTTCAGCCTCCTTTTCACTCACCTACGTAATGGGTTTGGGAGCTTGCCAATTCTAGGAAACAATATTTTTGTTTTCCCCCAGCCTCTGATGCTTGTGAGGCGCTCTGAGCTATTTTTACTTGCAACACTTCTGACACCAAATGTGTGGGTTTTCTCTCTAGATCAGCCGATTCTCCAAGTCCCTGGCCATCAGCACAGGGCTTGTACAACTGAATGACACTGGCTCTGGAGCCGTCTCCAGGTGGCATCCATGCCTCCGTTTGAGGGCCTGGTCCCACAAGATGGACCCTCGTTTCAGATGCCGGTCACACGTATCAGGTGTGGGTGGTGTCTTCTGACAGCTCCAAAAGCTGGAAGGGTCCCACCACCCTTCCTGGCTGAGTACTTTATTAGAATAGCACATAAGACACCAGAAAACACTTTATTTATGATTGCTTACTTATTATAAAGGATTCAAATGAGCAGCTAGGCCAAGAGGTACCTAGGCCAAGGCTGGGAGATGTGCTGAGCACAGGACCTTGTGTCCCTGTGGAGCTGGAACGGGCCACCCTTCCGGCATGTGGCCACCATGTGGTGCAGGGGTTTAGGGGCCTTAATGGAGCATCCATTCTGTCGGCCTGATTGATGAAACTATTGGCTTTCGGTGGTGAACTCAATGCTGACATGTCGATTTCCTCTCTCCTCCCTGGTGGCTGGGAGTTGGGCTGGAAATTCTAAGCTTCTCAGTTTTGGTCTTTCCGGGACCAGCGGCATCCTTGAACCATCTGGACGCCTACCGAAGAGAAGAGGCCCCTAGCATCTTTATCACTCAGGAGGTTCCAAGGGTTTTAGGAGCTCTGTGTCGGGAACAGAGGACAAACCCCAGCTCTGTCTGCGGGGCTGGAGGCGACGAGAAGGGCTTTCCTCTGTGCAGACTGGAACTGCACGCCACCTCTGTCACAGTTCTTAGTGATGATGCTGTCCGCCCAGAGACGGGGAGCGCGTTGGCTCCCGCTGCGGCGTAGTGGCACGCGGCGTGACTTACTGCCTTAGCGCTAGCTCACAGGCGGGCTCGGAGTCCAGGTGCCGCCGAGGGGCGCCTGGCTCGGGGTCAGAGCCGCGGTCAGGATGCCGGCTGCAGCCGTCCCGGGGAAGTGTTTGTCCCCAGCTCACGATGCAGCCGTGAGAGGGTTCGGTTCTGTTCAGTGCGTTGGACCGAGCAGCCCAGTTCTGTGTGGGCAGCACAGCAGCAGGCCCCCTCGGCCCCGGTCCTGTGGCCTCCCCAGAGCACAGTATGGTGGCCGGTTTTTTTTTTTATTATTTTTCTCATTGCTTTGCTTTAGTGGGTCTCAAAATTCTGTGAGCGATTTTTGGTCAAGTTGTTTCCATTGAAAAGTGTTGATTTTAAAAACTGGCAACTCAAAACCGTCACACACACACACGGTCACACAGACAGACGACCGAGGAAGCGTTCTCCCTGCCTCCGGGCACTGCTATCGTGAGCATCTTTTACTATGGAACCTAAACGGCCAGCTGGGAGGAGCGGCTCTGGAGCTGGTCCCCACCGCTGATCCAGGCTGGGGCGGCAGCTTCGGGGATGACATTCTCTCAGGCTTCTGAGCCTCTGGGCGGCCTGGGTGGCCTGGCCGGCTCCAGCGGCCTCCTCGCCACTGCTCTGATGACACCACAGCCACTGTCTGTCTCCTATCAAGAACGGCCCAGCAGACTAGAGGAGGAGGGGCAGAGAAACTCTGGGAACCTGTCAATGAGGGCAGCATCGCCAGATTTCAAGAATTTGGGGCCCTCTTCCAGCTTCTGACTGGACCGGTGTTCAATCTTCTCTTTCAGCTCAGCAAACTTGCAAGCGATGTGAGCTGGGTGACAGCATGCGGCAGAGCCAGGCCGGATCAGGCTGGGGTGGCTCAGGATAATCCCCTGAGCAGGGGACAGCTGCTTCCATCACTGGGCCATTTTTGCTGTCACCAGCGACCTTGCCAGGACGCACACCTTTGGCAGACATATTCTTGATGTGAAGCTGTGTTGTCTCCCGGAAGAGTTTTACTCAAAGCTTCATGGCGCACGTCAACAGACTTTCCTCCAGTCGTGACACTGACTAGGGAGAGCAGAGGTGACCACCACACCAGGATTGAGAGTACCACGTCCACTCGGCCTACAGGGCTGGGACCAGTACCACCGATTCTGTGCACATCCTGGAGGGGCAGTCACAAAGCCTTGTCATTCGGACAAAATGGTGGTAAGACACAAACCAAGGCTTCAGGCAGAGTGGTCCCGCTGGCACTGCCATCTTTACCCGTGATTTTCCATCCCTTGAACCAAGGCGTCTTAGCTCTTGGCTCCAGCATGTCGTCACCGTCCCAACCAGAGATCAGCACAAACGCTCCTGGGTCAGGGTTGTGGCCAATTTCTTTCATGCAGCTGCTGACTTGCTGAATGACTTCCTCGTATCTCTTCTGCTTGTAGAGTGGCTCAGTGGGGTCCACTTGGTCAACGCCAACGATGAGTCGTCTCCCACCCTGCGTGTGAGCCGGAAGGGCACACTCACCGGTCTGCCCGTTCTTGCAGAAATTAGCTTTGAATTCACCGACACCTGCAGCAACAATCGGGAGAGCAGGCAGCCTGAACCACGCCTGTGACCGTGCTTGTTATAAGGTCTCTGTGTCCTGCGGCATCGGTGATGGTCACATAATGCTTGCGGGTCTCAAATAGCCCCAGGGAGCTGTCGGCAGTGACGTCACGCTCGTGCTCAGCTTTCAGCTTATCCACAGCCCAGGTGCGCTTGGAGGAACCCTGCCCCGTCTCAGCGGCCTCCTTCTTGAAACTTTCAATGGTTCTTTTTTGATGCCACATTTGTAGACCAGATGGCTGGTAGAGGAGAACTCGCCTGAATCCACGCATCTGACGACCATGATGTTGATGTGAATCTTTTTCTGTCCCAGGTTAGCTTCGATTTAGTGGTGGTTTTCATGACATTTGTGCTCTTGCTGCAAACCTATTGCAAAAAAGTGGTAGTTGGTTTTCTTAGAGTGAACAAGGTGAGGGGCAAGAAGGGAGCATGAAATCGTCGTCCTTTATACCCTAATTTCAGAAATGGCAGTCTGTAACTTTTGGTGTATTCCGTTTGTTAGAGATAAGTTACCAGATACAAATGCAAGAGGAAAAGATTGCACAAGGGCAGGAATACCAGGAAGGGGAGATCACTGGAGACCACCTTGGGGGTAACCAAAGAGTTGGTAGGGCAGTAAAACACCACAACGTTTATGAGAACAATTGCTTTGAAAATGCAAAAGCATTATGCAAGTATTAGTTATTTTTGTAGCATGAATGTACTATGCTTAATGTGAATGATAAAATGTAATGGTTCAATGATGACCATTACTTTTTGTAGAGAAGGAAAATCATAGACCATCAGAGCTACAGAGGGCATCAGATACCTAGCATCAGGACCTTCTTTCGCAAATGGTCAGTGGTATATTTGGTCACTGGGACAGTGAGAGTGAGTTCTCAGTGGGAGGGAAATTTAAATTCCTTGGCCAGTGCTTTTTCCTTTACTACCCTGGGTAGGGTATCTGCCTTGGTTACTTTTATCTCACTGCTGAGACAGAATACCTGATCCCAAAATTAGGGAAGGAAAGGTTTATTTCTTACAGTGCTGTGGGTTTCAGTCCACACTCAGTTGGCTCCAAGGCAGGGTGGCGTGATGAGGCCGTCTTTCGTGGCAGCTGTGAACAGCAAGGCACGAACTCATGGGCGTGAGATAGGACACGCCTTCCTCCCACACTTACACTGTATGTGGGCTCCGCCCCTGGGCGGGCGCAGCACTCACATCACCAATCCCAGCACTACACAACAAACCAATCACGAATGCCAGACTCAGCCCTGTCCAGATTACATGAGGCTTAAGTGGGGGCCGTCTGAGCACACTATAACAGTATTGGAGATGGTTAGTCTAGAGTGTCAACTGGATTGGATTGAGAGACACTTGGGAGATTAGTAACATGAATTTCAGATGTGTCTGTGAAGGTGTTTCCAAAAACAGTTGGCGTTGGGACAGTAATTTGCAGGGGAGACCTTCCCCAAATGTGGGTAGGACTGGGCTAGGGGCCCAGATGGGATAAACGTAGAAGGAGGAAGCCCACCAGCAGAGGCTCTCGCTGTCTCTGTCTCTCTCTCTCTACTTCTGGCCACCACGAAGTGACCCGCTGTGCTCCCCCATGCCCCTAACCTTGATGAATTTCCTCACCACCGGCCCAGAGACAATGGTGCTAGCTGACCATAGGCTGAACCCTTTGAAACCTAGCCAAATGAATCTTTCCTGCTCTATGTTGATTTTCTGAGTTATTTTGTCACAGTGACAAAAAAACTGACTAACTGTACTAAAAAGAAAAAAATACATACTTTCTTAGGAGGAAGGGCTCTTTAAAGTACCTTTTTTTTTTTCCTTTGAGACAGGGCCTCACTGTGCAGTTCAGGCTGGCCTTAAACTCACTTTATAGCCAAGGCTGGCCTTGAACTCACAGTGATCCTCCTGCCTCAGCCTGCTGTGTGCTGGGATTGCAGGTATGTGCCACCACTCCTGGCTCTAAGGTACTTCCTGATACCTTGCCTGTGTGATGGACAATATAAATTTAAATAAGTAGATGTTGGCTTTTAAATCAGCGAACAGTAGAAGTGGCTGGAATACTCCCAGCTGGCAAGATGGTCAGGAGCTCTCAGTCTTCATCGCTTTCAGCACCTCCTGTGTAGTTAGGGGCCTGAGTGAATTGGCTTAGGGTGCAGCCCGGGTGCCACACAGTCTCTAAGCGCCCCTGGTGGTCCAGAGTGCAGCAGAGTTAGAAGACGCATGGTAGGACGTTCATTCAGATGCCCATTCAATGTGATGGGCAAGTCGATGCAGAGTTAAAGCAGGCCAAACCCGCCCCATGACTTGCTTCTCCACGGGAAGTTTCATTTGAACGCATTGCTGCTAAGGTTGACGCTGGCTTCTGTGCCACAGTTGCTGCGTTAAGCAGTTGTGATGGAGACGCTGGGGCTGCAGTGTGCGGCCTGCGCAGCCTCACGTGGCTCTTCATAGGAAGCCCCTGCTGACCCCGTGCGGGGCGAAGGGACAGCTGGTGCTGTGTGGGTGGCTCAGAAGAGACCTTGGGAACGACTTCCAGGGAAAGGAGAGCAGAGAGAGGGCAAGCCCCGGGAGGGCCTGGGGCTCCAGTGAGGGGCAGAGGAGGACGTGGAGCCCAAGCACAGACGCCCTGGAGGGGGTGGGAGGGGCGACCGAGGGGGCAGGGGCAGTTCCTGTGCGGGTGGGGAGGGCGGCAGGGTCCCCGGGGCAGGAGGTGCCAGGAAGCCAGGGCTGAGCACTGGGGCGGCCGTGGCGGGACGGGGTGCTCAGTGGGGCCTCATATGGGAGACAGCAAGGGAGCCAAGGCTGAGGACACGCAGCTGGATCTGGCCATTGTCAGGTGACCCGTGTGCCTTAGCGACGGACAGTCCCAATCTAAGTAATTCATTAGAGAGCACGAAGATGAAAGGAACAAGTGACGATGACCCACGGGAAAATGGAGGTGACCATCTCAAGGACTGGCTGTATAAGCCTAGTAATAGACATTTTCAAGAAGGAGAAAAGCGTATGTATTTGACCACATAAAAGTAAAATTAAAAAGATCATTCAATATTCAGAAAAAGCCTGGCCTTGATTTTCAAATAACTTTCACTTTCGCTAAATCCTTTCTTGGGGAAATGTGTTGTTATTTATCTGTTCCGCTGCCAGCCGAGTTGGGACTCTGTCCTCTCCTGGCCCTTCCCCTTGGCCTCCGCACTGCCGTCTTTCTCTGGGGCCACAGACGCACACGTGCACCTGATTATACGCAGGCCTCAGAGGGCTCTCAACGGTGGTTTATACTTGCGGTCGTCTTCTGTGGGGACAGGTCTTTGCACGACTGAGTTCTGCAGAAATCTGTTGCCACAGAGCCAACCGCCTCCATGCTGGCGGACACGGGCATCGTCTCCCTCGGTTCCCGTACTCCCTCCCTCCCGCTCTCGAGAACAGTAACCTTGTCCTGAAGCCGACTTGCCAAGTGGCCTGGGACACCCTGCGGATGGCGGATGTGCGGACGTGGGAAGGGTGAGGCGTTGCTGCCACCAGCAGAGGCGTTGGGGTCAGGCAGATCCAGCCTCACACGTGACTCTTCACACAGCCGCAGAGCCCCGGCAAGCTCCATAACCTCACTGAGCCTCGGTTTCTGCAGTTGTAAAACAAGGGAAATAACCGGATTTCAATGAGTTGTCAGAACGAAATAAGTTAAAACGTGGCACACAGTGGTTAACAGGTTTCTGCAGGGGATGGAAGCTTGGACGGGAAGACACTAGCTGTGTCCTAATACTCGTTCTTGACATCCATGGAGCTTTATTGCACATGTGATAAGATGCCTTTATCACTGTGCAAAAAGCCATATCTTTTCTGCCTCAGTTTCTTCTGACAAATGGGTATAATAGGATCACTGGCCCCATTGAGTGTGAGAAGGGTTATGTGACTGATGTCCCTGGTCTCACTTGCGGCATGGAGAATTGAGTAGTGCTGGAGGCTGTGACCATCCTGTTTTCTCATTTCCTGAGCAGAGTCTGGAATAGCTTAGGTACTCAATACATGCTTCTTAGATAAATAATAACTAAATGAAGAATGGGCTCTAACTTAAGAAACAAAACCTTTCTGCAAATAAGCGAAAACTTCAAAATGAAATTAACCAAGTGTCCTGTAACCATCTTTGTCTATACTCTGTGGGTTTTAAATTTTAGAGACTAAGGACGGGCAGGTTTTATGTCTCTTCTGAGGAGAACCACTGCCTTCACCCCAGGTCCCGGTATCTTCAGGTCCAGATAAGGAGCAAGCAGGCACGCAGCAGGATGGCGCGGTTATCTGCCATTTGTGATGGGAAACGTTCTGTACCAGGCGTGTTATATGCTCTTGCTTTCCTTAAACCTTCGCGGCCCACACCAGCATCCAGAATGTGAGCGCCTCAGTACAGATGAGGAAACTGAGGCCCAGGGAGGACGTGAGAGTTGACCTAATTCACGCAGGAGATGACGCCCCTCGCCTTTCAATTCAGATCCATGGCAATATGAATACAACGACAAGAGAGAGGCGAGAAGAGGGATTTGGGGTGGCAGTGGTGTAGCAGCTGAATGGCAGGAATGGCAGCCTGCGTGCGCTAGCACTGCCAGCCCCAGGGCTCATTGGAAATACTGGCGCTTGGCTTCTTAAAGTCACTCAGGTGTTTCCTAGAAGGCCCAAAGGCTTGAAGAGCTGGGTTGCATGAGAACCACACCAGGAAAGAAATATCAGTGCCCGGTGGACGGTAGGAGCTCAGTGCACTGGATTACCTTACCCAAGGCAGCCCTTTGCATTGTGGGTCCATTCCCAAATTTTCCTCTTCCTTCAGGAAAAGAATGATCATTCTGGGAGATGCGCTGGGGAGCAAAATGCCTCCCTCCTGTGAGAGGCCCAGGTCTTTGCCCTTGAGACTTGCAAATATGTCACCTCAACAGCAAAGCCGCGGGCGCCGAGTGGAGGAGGCGGTCTGGGCTCCGCGTCCTCACGTGGGCTGGAGTCGGAGGAGGACGGTGAGGACGGAGCAGTCCATGGAGCCGGGATGCCTGCGATGGGGAGGAGAAGGGACCGAGAGCTGGGAAATGCAGGTGGTTTCTGGAGCTGGGGAAGGCAGCGCCCGGGCTTCTCCAAGTCTCCAGTAGGAACACAGCCCAGCCAAGACCTCGATTTTAGATTTCTGAGCTCCGGAACCACAAGGCAATAAAGTTGTGGCATTGTATGCCACATTTGTGGTAATTTGTTATAGTAGCGAAGGAAATCAACGTGAAGTCTGTCCCTCTTTCTTCCATTTTTTTTTCTTTTTGACTTTCCATAAGAAGAAAAAGGATCAGTGGCACAAGTGCCTGCCTGGCAAGTGCAAGGTCCTGAGTTCGTTTCTCATGTAACCCAGCTCTTCAAGCCTTTGGCCCCTCCCCCCCAAAAAAAGAATTAAAAAAAAAGAAAAAAAAAGGAAACCAACCCGATTCTCTTTGGAGGTCTTTCCCTTTAACCCTGGTATTGTTCTTTCTGAGGCGACCTCTCATAAAGAGTGGGAAAGTGGCTCTCCCATTTACCACACGCCATTTCCTTTCTCCATCTTCCTGGCTTTCCCCTTCAGCCTGATCACTGTAGGATCAGAGGAGACACCCCCCTCCGCCAGTCGCAGACCGTATGCTAACCTACCAGTGTCTGCTTTTGGCCCAGGGCTCGGGATTTCTCCGCCAGAGAAAATTCCCCACTGAGCCCTTGGCTGGCGAGGTCACCTTTCTCCAGCCCTGTGGTCAGTGTTGAGCCCAGGTCACAGCCCCTCGATTCAGATTCATCGTCCTCCTGACGTCTAACACTCTGGCCCATCTGGTCCTTCCTAGCAGATCTGCTACTATCAGGCCACTTCCTCTAACACCCCGGGGCTCTTCTTGGTCCCTTGATTAAGCCCAGGTGCCTGGTGAGATGCTTAAGGACCTGCCAAAGGGCCCTAAGCTGCCGCGTTGGTGTCCATGGGCACCGCCCTCCCTGGGGTATCGTACATGCAGCTTCTTTGCTCCGTGAATACTGCCGCATCGGCTTCTCACCCGGAGTGCGCTGCTCTTTGCTCTTTTGCGCACAGTTCTGCTCACCATAGAGAACGTGGAGGCTCTTAGCATGGGGATGCCCTCGCTATGTTTTGGGAATTTTGCTACTTCATGCTTGACCTACCCTTGACCTCTAGATAACTCTCCCGCAGCCCCTGAAGTTGAGGCTAGTGCTGCAAAGAAGGAGGAAGGTGACATATTCTCTTTGGTGGTGTGGTGGCAGTGATACCCATTTCACTGTGGCTGAAAGGACAGCGAGGTTCATGGTGACCGCTGGGGTGCAGGCTGCTGTCTTCAGGTCACTGCTGAAAGGTCAGGGCAGTGGGCTAATTCCATGGTAGGATTTTGGCTCTGATTTTGGTTATAGAACTTGCCACGTTCTCTTCTCTTTTCTGAACCAAGTTCTTCAGCCTTCCAAGAAACTATACATTGAGCTTCCCCAGAGCTGTCTAAATTACCTTTTCTGCTTCAGCAGAGTGAGTTTCGTTTGCTTGTTATCAAATAGAGCAAAATATTCAAGTTCTGCTATTTCTTAAAGCTTCTTTGACTTTCCCTCCCATGAACCTTTTCTTCCTTTTTTTTTTTTTCGTGTTCCCACATGCATTACTTCTATTTTTAGTCGTAGTTGAAACACGAAGTTGCTGACGTTTTAGGTCAAAAGCAGCTGAATTGTTGCAACTTCAGAGACTTTACCCTAACCCTTTCATCATTCTGCTTCCCAGTAGAGTTGCTTCTACTTGTATCTGTTCCCTAAAAGACTGTAAACCCATAAAGGGTAGGACCACAAAAGGCACTGGGGTTAGTGGGCTTTGGATAAAGAAAGAAGAGGCATTTGGGAGAGAAAGCAAGCTCATCCACCACGTGGATTCTATGTGCTGCGCACTTCCTGGGTGCTTTGGTGTAGCGTTTTCTTTAATCTCTACTACAGCACTATGAAGTATGAGTCTCCATTTCATAGAAGAAAAGACAAGTTCCAAGGCAGTAAGTGCTTTTTGATGGACTACACATCTAAGATGGATTTAAAACCAGATCCATCTAACTCAAAGAGTCTCCATCAAAGGAAGATTTTGTACCTCATATTGCACCCAGGAGAATATCTGTTTATCCGTCCACTTATTCAACTGACAAATACCCAGCAGAATTCTTCCTATGTGTAGGGCACTGAATGAGTGGTAAGCATAGCGCGAGGACTAAAACAGGCTTAGTGACTGGGGTCATACCGTCTGTAATTTAGCTTACTAATCTTCCTCCTGAGAAGTTGTGAAGCCATTCATCACTCACTCTTCTCATCACCCATCCCTCCATCCATCTATCCTCCATCTGTCCATTTATCATCCATCCATCATCCCTCCATCCATCTATCCTCCATCTGTCCATTTATCATCCATCCATCATCCATCCATCCATCTATCCTCCATCTATTTATCATCCATCTAACATCCATCCATCATCCATCCATCCATCCTCCATCTATCCATTTATCATCCATCCCTCCACCCATCCATTCATCTATCCCCATCTATCCTTTTATTAGCAACCCATCTATCTGTCCATCTACCCATCGTCCACCCAACTATTCATTCATCCATCCAGCATTCATCCACCTGCCATCCACATACTCATTAAACTGACTTACACATTTACACATTCATGTTTCTCAGATGCTCAATCACATACTCATCTAATCATTTTGTAACTCTTCCCGCTCATTCATTCATTCATTCATTCAGCTAGTCACTCAGATGCCTATTCTTTTGCATGCTCCTTTATTTGTTCACTCCGATACCTTCTATCCACTGGGTAGCTCCATTTAATCGTATGCTAATTGACCTGCTTCTTCTCTCACCCTTGCATTCATTCACTGTCTTTGGTCATCTAGTCATCCACATTCACTGAGCCTGCTGGATGCTCCAGGGGACCCGGACGCAGTCACCTGCGACTGCACAGGAGGGCTGTTGAAGTCCTCATCCTCTCGGATGAGCCACCGTAGCAGGGTACCAGCGCGAGTGCCGCAGTGGCCACGACTCTTTCCTAGCCGGGGAGCTCTCGGTGAGGCAGCACGTCTGCCCATGAAATGCTCCCTGGTGCCGCCCCCCCAGGAAGTGAGCCGCGGGGAGCTGCCAGAGGTCGGCTTTCTTGGTCTTTGGTCCCTGCCCGCTCAGAGTCCCCTGGCCTCCGCTGGCTCGGTGCAGGGGCTGAACGGTGAGGCGCCAGGTGAGGCAGGAAGCCAGGTCCCTGGGCTTATCTCGGGCCTCTGAGGCAACCGAAGCCTGGTGATCTCATCAGCGACTGTTGTCTTTGTGCTTATCTGCGGGTGGGGGTGGGGTGGGGAGGTGGGAGTGGGCCTGAGCTGCGGCTAAAGGGATTTAGATTGGACACCTGGGAGGGCTTCCCGACCCTCGCCGCTGAGAAGGCAGTGCAGAGGCCTTTCGTCCTGAGCCCATGGTGCAATAGTGGTCATGCGCCAAGTTCAGTGCTTGCGGGGTGGACACAGCTCTGGGCGTCCGGAGGCAGGGATCAGAAGCCCTTTGCTGCCGTTCATTCGCGCCGGGCCTCCTCCTGCATTTCCCTGTCTGAGCCTCTGTGTGTGTCGGCCCTGGGGCTGTGATGAGGATTCTGTGAGATGACACATGAAAGGGAAGCCCGGCCCGCGCCTGGCGCGCAGCACAGGTCTGTGACATCCAGGGCCTGACGAGCCCGAGCTGCAGGTCAGTGCAGTGAGAACACATCCAGGAAACCCCTGCCGCGGTCTAACTGACGGGCGCGGGAGGCTCACCCGTGCAGTCAGCAGCCGTCAGCGTGGGAGTGGGGCAGAGCTGGTCACGCTGGGCACTAGGTGTGGGTTTGGGAGTGAGAGAAGGGAGGCCGGTGGGGACTGGAAGAGTCCATGGAGACATCACAAGGACACCTGACCGTCTCCACCCCTGTATAGGAGGAGCTGGGGGGAGAGGTGAGCGGGGCAGGGCTGCAGCGGTGAACAGGCGCCAGGCTCTGCTCTTGGAAGGGCCGTCCGGTTGCTGAGGGAGGCCCCGTAGGGGGCTCAGGGAGCTCCATCCAAAGCCCCTGCAGAGGCCACAGTGAGCTTGGGAGGGCCGGGTCTCAGCTGCCCTTGCTCTGTAGTGGGCGAGTGGAGACGGTCGGAGCAGAGGTGGTGAACACTGTCCTGGGCTCTCCCTGCGATGCTGTGGCCAGGAGAACCTAGAACTCCTTTCAGAGCATGGTTTGGTCCTATCTCTCAGAGCCCGTCTGTGCCCCTAGTCTCTTTGATCCAGTAAATCCACTAGAGGTTCGTTCAGGGAGATTATCTGGGTTTGGGGAAAGGTTTCTGTAAGTCAGCGATCCTTCACTGAGCACGAAGCCGTGTGCCAGGCCGTGAGGGCACATCAGAGAAGGTTGAAAAGAAACACCGAGTCATCCAAACAGAAACTGTTTACTAAGCTCATGTTATGTGTGTGGTATCATTCGAGGCTGCTGGTTTCCAACAGGGCCGAGACAGAGACGCGGTCCGCCCGCTGGGGGCTCAGCCCACGATGAGTGAGTGAGGAGGCCAGCAGGGTTTGTGTCTCTGCCTATGGGGCAGACTTCCCTGTTCCCCAGGTGCAGTTTAGTGCTGCTTTTATCTGCTCTGCGCTGCCTCCGGTGCTCACGTGGACGGGGAATCCAGCTTCCCTTCCCAGATGCCGCTGCGAGCCATCACACAAGGACGCGTCGGTGCAGCACACTTTAGTGAAGGTTCAGAGCGCCGGAGGGGGTGACACAGTGACCACGTGGGTGTGCTCAGTTTGCCTCAGTTAACACTCGCCGTTCTTCATGACCCTTGGACTGTCCAGTGCTGGCTTCGTCAGCATCTTTCCCTGACTTTCTGCCTCTCTGCATCCGGACTCATCCTCCTCAGTGGCAGAAGAGGTTCCAACGGTTTGATTTGCAAGCAGCATTTTCGCCCTTGGCCACATTTAAGATTACTTGTATATGGTCTGTTGTTCTTGCTTCGTGGCAAGTTCCTCGACAGACCTAGCGCAGGCCTTGGCCTGTGGTGAACATTTTATAAACAGTCATTTCGCACACTAGCAAACAGATGAATGGGAACTTCAAATCACTAACACAAAGAAACCGCGTTACCTGCATCTTTGAGGGGAAAAAGAGCAAGTTAATTCTGGGATATGATGCTACCTGGGATTCTGAGTTTCACAACGACATCTGAATACTGGGACTTGACATCTGCCCCCGTCCCCCCTGCACGGGCTGGCGAGGTGGTCGGAGCAGGGGCTTCAGAGCAGGGGCCACGGCTCTGCACCTGGCCCGGGCTCTGTGCACCCAGGGCACAGCACTCGTCTCTTTTATTTTTATTTTTTTTATTTTACTTTATTTTAGAAAGAATAAAACCTAACAAAATAAACAGAATAAAGCTAATCAAAACAGAACAGTGAAAGTGGTACAGAACTTCAAAACAGGATAATAGGAAATCAACACTGGCTACGTAATATGTCTTTTCATCTTCACCACAGTTGTCCATACCATCAGACATAGTAAAATCAAATAAAACAGAGCAGAATAAAATCAACCAAAACAGAACATGAAATAAAGCAAAATAATAAATTGGAACAAAACAAAACAATGAGAACAATATTGGATTTCAAAAGCAAGACAGAAAGAAATCCCCCACATTTGCTGTATGCACACTGCTATCTCCCCAGTAGATGCTCAGACTACCGGCCTCAGTCCTGAAAAGTCAATGAAACAATGCGAGCATTTAGTTGTTTTTGTGCCTCAGCTGCTCTCAGCTGGTTGATTTGGGAGGGGGAGGGTGGGGCTTTTTGATTCTCAGCCTGCGCGCTGGTCAGCTCACAGGAAGGGCGAACTGGCTTCTCTCTTCCTGGGTCCTGCATTAAGCACTTGTCTCTTGCTGGTCTTGGTGCTCTTCTTTCTATAACAGCACATAGAGAGGCAGTGTAAACACTGGAGCTGGATTTCTGAATTAAAATCCCAGCTTTTCTTCATGCAGTAGTAATGTGTATTGGTAACTTATTCTCATCACCTTCATCTGCAAAACTGGGTAACAATATTATTTACAGTGCAGGGCTGCTAGGAGGATTAAAATTAGGGCACAGAGGCAGCACGATGAGAACTCAGGTTGTTACACACTTCAGAGGGAAGTTGGGGTAAGATAACACTTGTCAACTTAGCCCAATTCCTGGGATACTGTAGCTGTTCAATATTTTCTAATTGTCATTATTGCTCCATAATTAAAGTTGGGGTAAGATAACACTTGTCAACTTAGCCCAATTCCTGGGATATTGTAGCTGTTCAATATTTTCTAATTGTCATTATTGCTCCATAATTTATCAAGTCAGATGTGTATTCTTCCATCTCTGAAGACGGGATGTAGCTAACAGTCATTTGGGGAACCAGCCGCTCAAGAAGTAGTTTTCATTGTCTGTACATCAGGCTTGTGGGCTGACAGCAGCTGCTGGGAGGAGCCCCAGAGGTGAGAGTGAGGTACTTTCTGAAGGGCAGCAGCACCCTTCCTGTGGTCACCCTGGCTCCTCGCAGCTCAGAGGAGGACCGTGGGGAAAGCATGCCCATGGACAGCTCCGAGTCAAAAGTGACCCAGAGGAGCTGAATTCTGCATGCGTTTAAGTTAAACTTTAAACAATTTGTCTTACTTTCATAAATGCTGAGACAGTAAAAATTCATTCTCAGAGACCTAAAAAACGTCTTCACAAAGTAGAAATATATATTCTAAGTAATTAAGATCCACCATCATGATTAATAGCTAGTGTTTTCTTCCTCCGTAGAGGTACATGAAATAACACTACCTCTCACAGTCGCTATGTCCCGTGGTGCTGCACCCGCCCGCCTGCCGCCTGGTGTGGAGCAGCTGCCCTCTGCAGCAAGGCAGTGCCCTGGGAGGCGGCACGGGGGTGTCAGAGGCGGAGGCCCTGTCTGCAGCCGCCACGGTGTCTTCCTGCAGCCCGGCCTTCGTGCTCTTGCTTCAGCACCCTGCTCCCAGCCAGCCTCTCTGGGTTTTCTGGGTGGCCCGGGCTTGGCTCGCTCTCAACCCCCTGAGCAAGTGGCGGCTGCCCAGGCTGAGCCTTGCCCTTGGCTGTGTGCAGGCCGGGCCTGGATCGGGCAGGGAGGTGGGTCTGATGAGGAGGATGGGGGCAATTCCTGGCCAGCTCCACCTTGCAGGGAGTGTGGGTTTCCACTCACGGCTCAGTGCTTGGGCAGGGAAAAGATGAGTGCGGACTCCCCTCAGTGAGAGGGGCACGGGTCTCGTGAGAAGGTGTGTTTGCCTGTTTCCTTGTGCGCCAGAACTGAAGGAAATCAGGCAGTGTCCTCTGCTCCCAGCTCCCTGGAGTGAAATCCTCTAGGCTTTCCCCTGAGCTTGCAGAGGGCAGCAGGGGCTCTGTTTGCTGGGAAGAGGAGGCGATGGTCACTCAGTCTGGCGACCTTGGGTACGGGTGGGGACATGTGCACGTCAGGGAGGGAAGAGTGTGGGGTGGGGCAGGAGGATGAAAGAGACGGCTGACTGTGTCCACTGCCTGTGCTACACGCGGGGAGTCTTGTGAACACCCACACCTTTCTGAAAATGGCTCCCAGGGCGTGATTACATGTGTGTGTGTGTTTGTATGCCCAAGTCCGAGTTCTCTGGCTGAGGGGAAACTTGAAAACACTGTGTGCTGCGAATCCACTTCCCAGAAAGGAGACAGTTGATTTGGTTTGGCCATTCCTAGTTTGAAAACAATGAAAAAGAAAAGGGGAGAAAAAAAGAAGAGAAAAAGAGAGAAAGAAATTCCTCAAAATACAATCTGTTCTGTGTTGTCTCTGCAGAATGTTGCTACATTGCCATTGCTTATTTGTTTGTCGGTTGGTTTTGGATTGATTGATCCATCGTGCAAACATGTGTTGAACGCCTACGACTCCAGATTTATGTTAGGGATGAGGGGCACAGGGTAATGAAGGAGGGGTTCCTTGGCTTTGGGAAACCTCCGAAAAAGCAAATGAGCAAACGCCTGTGATAGGAAGCCCTGGCTTGAGTCACTCGCTCCTTCCTCCTTCGAAGTAGGTGTTGCTAACTATTTTACAGATAATGAAACTCCGACTCCAAGAAGTGAAACAGCGAGAAGACATAAAGGGCGATGGCGGTGCAGGGCCGTGAGCTGTGGTTCCTGCTCAGGCTGCGCAGCGTGGGGCGGCTCTGAAGGAGGTGGCTTCTTAGCGTGGAGGGGACCCAGGGCGACTGGAGAGCTGAGGTCCCCATCAGCTGCGAGGCCCTTGGCTAAGCCTAAGACATTTTGTTGGGTTTTGCTCCAAGAAAGCAGGTCAACACCCCATCAGGCAAGGAGCAGTCCCGGCAGCCCTGTGTCATCCAGAGCTGCCCAACCCCAGTGGGATGAGGCGCTGTGCTGGGGGCGCAGCTCAGCCCGGGAGCACCACAGGCGAGTCTTCTCGGCCTCACGCGCGTCTTTTCTGAGCAAATAAACTCATCTAGGAGGGCTCTGGGTCTATGGCAACCTAGGTACAGGGAAGAGCTTCCATGGCAGCTGTGACCTCTATTGCTTATTCATTCATCCTGCAAATATTTACTGAGAATTTACTATGTGCCAGCTGCTCTGCTAAAGACAGTTAAGGCACAATCTGTAACCACAAGCTCAGCCTGGTAAAGGGAGGAAGCAGGAATCGGTTGATTACTGCAATACTACAAATCCATATTGCTACGTGCCAGGCATTGTTTTAAGTGCCTTTCATCCTCATGTTGGAGGTTGGCTGCATCATTAGTATTTTACACAGGGAGAGATAAGGCCACAGAGAGATTAAGCAACTTGCTGAAGGTCACAGAACAAGTAGAAGGCAGAGCTGAGAGGCAAAGCCAGGCAGACAGACTTAGAAGCCTTTGTCACCACGCGACCCACCTCTCAATCATGCAGCTGGTGATTTATCCACTCTGACTACCAGAGATAAAAAAAGGGGTCCTAGTCAGGCCCAGCAGTGCGTATCTGTGATCCCAGGATGCTGGAATCATGAGGCAGAGGGACCACACATTGAGTCCAGCCTGGGCAATTTAGGGAGACTGTCTGTCTCAAAGCAAGAAAACGAAAAGAGCTAGGAATGTAAGATTGCATAAAAAGAGGACCTGCCAATCCAGTTGATATCAAAGGGGAAGGAGGGGCCTCCCGGAGAGCTGAGACTCTGAGGAGTTGAGGGGAGGTGGTGGCCCCCTGTTTGAGGGGTGTTCTCAGCAGTGAATGGAACCGGAAGGGGATGACGGCAGCAGAGAGCTCAGATGGCTCCGGGAACTGTAGGAAGCAGCGTGGCTGAGGGGCTGTGGAGGGGTCGGTGCAGAGCGGGCGGCAAGCAGGCGTCACCCCTGAGGAGGCAGCTCTCCCCGGCCACCGTGAAACACAGCCTGGTGCTACCCCAGGTTCCCGAGAACTCCAGGGCCCGTAAACACGCCAGTCACACAGGGCCCACTCACAGAGTGACTGTCTTTGTGTAAATAAACAAGCCCTTGCACAAATCTATGCGCTTCCAGTGACAAAGATACCTCCTAAGGCCATGCCCTCAGAGGGGCCTGGGAAAGCAGTGGCACAGGGACACGCCTGCTCAAATTCCAGTTTCATCATCTCAGAGTGGGTTTTGTAACAGGCCCTCACGCACAGCAGAGGAGGAGCCTGAGAGAGTGCGTGCTGGGGACCCAGATTAGGAGATGTGCCCACGAGGGGCCTTGATGAAGCAGGGCAGGAGTTTTGGGGGAGATTTTACAGTAACGGTTTTTGAGTGCAGTTTTCAAATATCTTTGAGTATGCAGGAAAATGTCAACAAAACCAGTGGGGCGCGTTGTATGACATCACCATTGTCTCCGTCCCAGCACTGCCAGGGCAGCATGCCTCGGAGGGTGTGCGGAGCTCAGGCTGGAGTGCCGGTGATGGCGACACGCCTGTCTCAGAGGTGACTGTCCCCGGGAGAAAGCACTGTGACACCGTGGCCTCTCAGCTTGCCTGTTGACTTCTTTAAATAGCACTGGTTCCTTCCTTGAAGTTCCATCATTTTGTTACCAAGTCATTCCCAATAGCCAGCGGGGGCCAGCGTGCCGCACCGTGTTCAAATGCTGTGGAATAAGGACCAGTATTTCAACTCGCTCCGGCAGCTGCTGCGGCTGAAGCAACACGTGTCCAGCGCCAGCAGCACTTCTGTGACGGCCGGGCGCGGTAATCCTGCGCTGGTCACACTCACGCTGCTGTCAGCGAAGCTAAACTTGGCGTGATTCCCACGCAAGTGAAGGGCTGGGGCCACAAGGGCGCTGTGTATCGTCTGTATTCTGGAAAGTATTTGCCTCTTGTTTCACTTAATGGCTTGTTTCATACATGTCCATGTCCACGTATGTTGCATGCACACATGTACACAAATAAGAAAGTCTTACATTTGCATTTGCTGTGCCCAGGTTCTTTCTTATTTTTGCCTTAGAGCATTATTGTTTAAATTTTTTTAATTAGTCTATGTTTGCAGTACAGAGTGCTTCCATTCTGTGGGGAGTTGGTCGGCGTGCATAGCACATCTTTTGATTTCTCCTTCCCCTTCCGTATTCTTTTTTAAGCTTCCATGTATACTTAAATTTTTAATTTTACAAAACCAATGATATAGTTTTGCAAGTCTTTATTAGATATTTATACAGTATGATCACATATATTTTCACAATAACAATACACTAGAGTCAGCAAAAGTTTGAGTCATATATATATATATATATTTTTTTTTTTTGAGACATAGTTCACTCTGTAGTTCAGGCTGACCTTGAAGTCACTATGTAGCCCAAGTTGGCCTTGAACTTGTGGTGATCCTCCTGTGTTAGCCTCTTGAGTGCTGGGAGAATCTTATATTCTTAAAACGTAGATTTAAATTTTGTGACTAAAAACGTGATTCTTGCTGGGCATGGTGGCATGTATCTGTAATCCAGCAGTTGGGAGGCTGAGGCAGGAGGATTGCCAAGAGTTCTGCACCAGCCTCAAACAAAACAAAACAAAACAATCTGATCCTCAGTCATGAGCATTACTGTTAAATTGTTTTCTGAAAGAAAAGGAAAAAGCCATCTAAACTTTGTGGTTAAGAAATCATCTAAACTCCCCAAATCTTTTTTTTCCCCATGAATTTTTTAATACTCATTTGAAAGGATGATTTCTTAACTACAAATTCTTTTTTTTTTGGGGGGGGTGGCACTGGGGATTGAACTTACAACCTTGCGCCTGCCAGACAGGCGCTTAAGCCACTGAGCCAAACCCCCGGCCCTCTTAACTACAAATTCTTAACAGCAATTATTTTTTGGCCTGAGACTTCTATCTGTCCTAAATGACTTTGTGGTTTTTACTGTTTTACTCAGATATTAAAAAATGAAGAGAGAAAAGAAGGGTGAATATAGCTAATTTTGAAGCCCGCTGAAAAAAATTCCTGAGATATTTAATACATGATGCACACAAGACCAATTCAAACTTGGCAATTAAACTTAGTCCCCTGCTCGACACTTGATCTTTCAAGAATCACTCCATTCCATTTCCTGTGTTCTGTGCTTTGAAGGGGCGTCACACCCAGGAGAAAATACATGACATAATGAATAGCCCTAAACCATTTTCAGTCAGTCTGCCTGGATGTGCTTTGAAAGGTCGCTCATCTTTTCTCCAATGCAGGCACCGATACAAGTGAAAGTTTTTTGGAGTTCTTTGTTCTTGTTCACAATTCCAAACTCACTCCTGACTCCCAGCTGGCGTAACTGTGTGTGCAGGAGCTGCTTAGCTCTCCTTCACGGAGCACTGCTTGTGCGTGTGAAATTCCCTGCCCTCGTTAGCAGCACAGTGAAAGGCCCAGCCACGGGTTTTACCCCAGTCAACCGGAGGCAGTAAGTCCTTTTCCGCAACCATGTGCCATTGGCTCCAGGCTCCCCTTCCACTTCAGTGAGGCCTTTCTCTCTTCGTGCTGGGCTGTCAGGTCTTCCTGGGTTTCTTCTGCCCCGGTCGACTAAAGTTCTTTCCTGCACCCTGGTTTGGATCATCACATATCACTGACTCAGCCCAGGGAGCGCTGATCTCATTTGTAATGCCCGAAACATTTCATTCTTCACCGTTCTTCTAAAGATTCTACTTTCAAAATACGCGTACTTTTGTTATGATCAACCGCTAAATGCCTCAGTTTGGGTAAGTTCTACGAGGGCGGATATTTCTGTCTCGTTTTTAAAGAACTAAATAAATCGATGGTGATGACGATGACGCAAGGTTAGGCACCCTCATTACGCACTTGTGCAACGAATCAAGGGAGTTTCTCTTTTCCTTTGCTGCTCACTCTTCCCAATCATCCTCCTAAACACTGTTTTGCTTTCCCAATTACATAGATTTATGTGTTCAAACAGGGACAGGCATTTTTCCCCCTAGAAAGTGCCACACAGGCTCTGGTGGCTTTTCTCACCGGAGTCCACCCTGCTTTCTCCAGGGCGTTCTTTTAGCTTGTTTTCTCCTCTTTTCCTCTGTCCAAGTTTGCTCTGCGGAGCCAATTTCTCCCACATTCTTCACTTTTACTTTCTCAAATAAATTTGGCCACTGCTCTTTGGGGAAAAAAAAAAACCTAAAAAGAAAGCGCCAGGCAGTCAGTATTTTAGGTTTTGCCCCATCAAATCTCTTTCGAGGCGTCCTCCCTGTTACTGCGTACAAAAGCAGCCAGAGACGATGTGGGTATGAGTGCGCGTGACTATGGGACAATAAAACTTTATGGACAAAAACATGGAGATGTCCAGATTTGGTTATTATTTGTCGACTCCTGTTTTGTTTATTTATTTACTTTTGTTGATACTGGGGATCGAACTCATGACCTCACACCTGCCAAGCAGGCACTTTAGCCACTGAGCCAAACTCCCAGCCCCAGTTTTTTGAGGCAGGGTCTCACTATGGAGTTCAGGCCGGCCTTGCACTCACCTTGTAGCCCAAGCCGGCCTCGAACTCACAACGCTCTGCCTACCTCAGCCTCCCGAGTGCTGGGATTAAAGGTGTGTGCCACCACGCCCGGCTTGACTCCTGTTCTAAATTTTTACTTTTTTTTTATATTTTTACAGTGCTGGGGTTTGAACCCAGGACCTTGGTGTGCCAGATAAAGGCTTTACCACCGAGCTACACCACCAGCTCCTGTTAGTTTTTAAAAAAATTATTTTTTTCTTTCAACTTATTTTGACTGAGCAGGTGGTGTTTTTCCCTAAATAGTCTCACTATAAATCAGCACTAACTAATGATGTTTCTCTCACATTTTCTAAAGTTTTTCAGTGTTTTTATTCCTGGAATAGAAATAAGTCCATTTCCCCATTACTAAATTTTCCTTACAGCATAATCAGTCTGAAGAACAGAATGCTATTGAACTCCTGCTTCAAAAGCCTGTTATCCAGGCTCTTTACCCTTGGTCACTGGCCTTGAACTCTGTGTTTGAAGGCATGATTCCACTGACAGGGTGTCGCTGTTTCTTAGCTTATGAATTTGAAGTCATGGGCAGCCTCCCGTCTTGAGACATCACTGCCCTGCTCTGGGTTGGCCCCAGCTGCCCCCTGGGCCCCACCCTCGGGGATGGGGTTTCCTGTCGCTCAGGGCCACCGTAATCAGCCCTGTGTCTGTCTTGCCGTGCAAGCTCTTAGCTAGGTCTGTGGAGAGTGATTTCTCCTTTAATCGTTCTTTCTGTAATTACGGCCAACAGGAAAGAAACTGCCACTGATCCTACTTAAAATATCGAAAGTCTCTAGGGAGAAAGTTACTATTATTATTATTTTTTAGCATTTTATTGCAAGATGCAAAATGCTGGTAAATTAAAAAGAATCTCTAAGCTCAGTGGGGAGGTATCTGGCCTGTTGAAATGTCATAATCAGTTGATTTATATCAATATTGCTCAAAATGTGTACTTGCTATGGTGATGATTCATATTTGCTATGTCATGGATTAAATAAAAATGTGAGGTACATTAGCAGTGATTCCATGTAATAGCAGTATGATCATACTGTGTACTATCTCATCAAATCCTAAGTGCGGCTCCACTAGGAGAGCACTTTCCCCGGGAGTCAGGGCTTTACAGACCGTGGGCGGCTCCCAGACCGCGGCATCCACGCCTGTGGAGTAGGTCTGTTGATTTTCACAGGCGTCCGCTTTTCCTTCCTTTGAAAAGTGTGGTCGATGAAGAGAAGTGGGTGGGAAAAGGGAACTTTCAACGCGACTTGGACTCCCTGCCACCACACCTGTGACGCAGCCGCTGGCCCGGCCCTGAATTGGCTGCAATTTTGCAAAGATAAAAAGAAAATAGAAGAGAAAATCTCAACCTTGCAGTGGGCAATGGAGGGATGGGGGAAGGGTGGTATTCAGGGCCCCCATGCGCCCCAGGTGGCGAGGTAGGCAGGGGCGGGGAGAGAACGCTATGTGGGGAGCTGCTGGCGCTTGGCTGAGTGGAGATGCCTTCGTAGTTTATTCAGAAAGTCAGGGAATTAAGGACTTATCAGAAACCACTGGCTCAGGTTCTGGAAATGGGGTGAATTGGGAAGTTTTGGCAAGACCAAGCCCTTCTTTACAAAGTTCAGTATTTCAGGGAGACAAGTGCACCTTAACCCCCTCCCCCCATTTCACGCAGCCATCGCCCTGCGCGCCAGCTCTGAGTGCGGCAGCGGGGACACAGGAGGGCGAGGCTGTTCTCCTGGCCGAGCTGGCGGCTCCCGGCAGCGGGTCCCCTTAGCACAGCCCTTGGGCTGCAGGCAGGCAGGGGAGGGCGGCGGGACCGGGCAGCCTCCCGTCGCGGGGCCCGGCCACCTGCAGAGCAGACGACGAGCAGAGCAGGGCCCATATTTGGCCAGGGCGAAGCTCCCCAGCCACACGCCCTGTGACTCAGCCCCAGCCGGCGGCCGGGTTGAGCTCACAGGCTGTGACTCAGAACCGTGGAGTGGCCTCGTGCGTGCAGGGGGCTGGCCTGGTGTTCCCGGGGCGGCCTCTCCTCGGGCCTCCCCCGCCCGCCAGCCGCTGCTCAGCGCCCCTTGCACCCCCACTGCCCAACCCCTGCTCTGGAGGCCGCCATCTGCCACCCAGTTCCATGGGCATATAGCACCAGGGCTGCCCTACAGAAGGGAAGAGGATTCTGCCCTCCTCCTCTTCTTCCACTTGGTACTGGAGATTGAGCCCAGGGCCTTTGCACTGGAGTACATCCCAGCCCTTCAAAAGTTTTGTTTCATTTTGATTTTGTTTTTTCATTTTGGGGCAGTCTTCCTAAGTTGCTAAGTTGCAAGTCTCCTGCCTCAGCCTCTCAGTGTGCGGGGATTACAGGTGCACCACCACACCCAGCTCTAGGAGGTCTTGATTTTGTGTGACCTTGGGCTACCCTCTGCCCCTCTCTGGACCTTGGTGGCCGTATCTGTGGCTCAGGGAAGGGCATGTGTCCAATGGGCAGCGGTCTTTTGGTGCTTTTCTAAATCTGCAGGCCCTGGCCACACAGCGCCACCTCCTCCAGGAGGCGGTCAGGAGTGCAGAAGGGCAGGCAGTCTCCTTCCGAGCTGCCACTGATGGCGCCCATGCGGACGCCCTGTCTGCGCTGGCACCCAGTGTGTGTGCTGGGGTTGAGGGCTCTGCAACGTCCTTATGGCTGTCCCGGGCCCCCAGAGCCCCACAGGGGACTCGGGGCGGAGGCGGAGAGGCCATGCTGCAGGGTCAGTGCATCTGACTGGGCCAGGGCCGAGTCACACAGCTGGGGTCAGCGCACATGACCGTGTGGGGCCAGGGCCTGCAGAGATGGGGGACAGTGCCCACTGACTGCTGAACGCACAGACACCCAGGGATGGGGTCTCCCCATTTAAAAAATAATAGAGCCGTTAGCATGACGTCTCCTGAGTTTAAATGTTAGCCCAACTTTGCTTCCAAGTATTTGGGGCACACTGGCAGGGCTGGATGGGGCCTGAGAACTGCTGGCGTGCAGTATCTGTCCTGGTGGGGTGACCATGGGCCCTGTGTGCAGAGACCTTCCTGCGAAGGATGGAGTGGGGCGTGGCGGTGCACACCTGTAACTCCCAGCACTCGGGAGGCTGCGGCAGGAGGATCGCTGTGAGTTCGAGGCCAGAATGAGCTGCATAGTGGCTCCAAGGCCAATCTGAACTGCATAATGAGAGCCTGTCTCAACAAACAAACAAATAAACAAACAAATGCAAAGAATAAACCAAGGAAAAGTGATTTTCCTCATTCTGCTTCCCAGAGGTAGTGGCCGTCAACAGCTACCTTGTGCCTCCCTAAGCCTCCCCATGTCCCGCCCTGGCTCCCCTCTTCTTAGAATGGTGGTCCCACCTTGCCACCCCGGGGGGCTCCTCCCACTCAGTCCTGACTTCCTGTCAGTGTCGCCTCTTCCAAGAAGCTGCTCTGTGTTCTGACTTGGAACCTGCTGGTGACCGCGTGCCTGCGGCGTGCAGCTTCGTCCGGCTATGCCGGGTGTCCCGTGCCAGCCCTCGCGGTGCCTTCGTCTCCGTCCCTTGCTCTCCACGACGGTGCAGCGCTGTGATCAAGAGCCCAGGTGCTGGAAGGGGACAGCCTGGGCTCCACTTGCAGCAGGAGGATTTGGCAGCTGGGAGCGGGGCGTCTGGGCGGAGGGAGGTCAGGCCTCCTCCTCTGTGTGCAGGCCCGGGAAGGGTTGCTGGGGAGCCCTGCGGTCCTGGAGGGTGGGGTTTGCAGATTATCCATTTTGCCTCCTTCGTTTGTTCGCAGGAGAATGTTCTGGGCCGTCGGGGTAGGCGGCCACCCAAGGTCACACACCCAAGGTCCAGCTGGGACCACACAGCCTGGCCCTCCCCCTTCTAGGGGCCGCTGACTGCAGTGCTTTCTGCATCCCCGAAGCGCGGCGGGAGAGGACGGGGCTCGAACTTGCCCTCCGCTGGACCGAGCGGGGTTTATTTAATCACGTGCCTGAGCATTCGCTTGTGGAACACATGGTAAACAGTCTGGTGTCCCTGGCTCTGTGCTAGATGCGGGGATGTGATGGTCGCAGCACAGACGCGGTCCCTGCGTATGGTCTAATGGGAAGAGTAAGCTACTCACACTCACAAGAGTTTCCAGGCCCGGCTGAGTCTTTGGAAGGACAGGAACAGGGCAGGGGGTGAAGACGTCCTCGGCGGCCCTGCCTTCCTGGGTCTTCCTGCGTGGGGACCTGGGCACTGGGGAGAGGGAAGGAGGGAGAAGGACCCCTCGCCGCTGCTGAGGATCTGAGCAGTGGTCTGAGAGCAGGGTGGAGGCCCCCAACCCGCGCCCACCCGGCTTGGGGTCTTGGGGGAACAAGGTGGGATTCAGAGAACAAGCATACGGGATAAATGCATCAACACCCACTTGGGGACATAGAGCTGGAAAGCTATCTTTAAGCTCCTTACTAGGACTTTCGTGCGTCCCCGGGTGATGGCGTGATTTCAGACATGCCTGTAATTAATCATTCCACGTGCAGGGCAGTCCTGAGAGTCTGTGCCAGCTCAGGTATAAGCAAGAGGACCTGCGGTCTCAGCTCTGGCAGCAAGAGGAGGAGAAAAGTTCAAACCCAGAATGGTGGGGTCGGAGAGAGAAGCCGATCCCAGAGAGGGGTGCTGTCCATTCATCAAACATTATCAAAGGTTTAACCTACAGAGGGGAGAAGGGAGTGGCTGCCCTCCAGGGCAGTGCAGAGGGACCTTCTATTTCTTCTTCTTTATGTTCCACAAGCCTGACCCTAAAGGTAGAAACGGCCTTGGTCATATTCATTCATAGATTTTTAGTTTTCACGGATAATTATTGAACAACTGTCCGACACTGGGCTAGATGATACAAAGACATGGTCGCTGTTCTTAATAAGCTTCCCACTCAGTGCAGGGCCAAAATGCATGCTACACTGTCTGTTGGGGAGAGGACAAAAGTCTTGGACTACAGCAGCCTTGGAAGGGTTCCACATGTTTCAACTTTGAGAAGCATCTTGGTGGGTCCCGGCAAGTTTTTCAGTAATTTTTTTTTTTTTTTTTTTTTTTTGCAGGACCGGGGATTGAACTCACAACCTCATGCCTGCCAGGGCAGGTGCTTAAGGCACTGAGCCAAACTCCCAGCCCAGGCTTTTTTGAGGCAGGGTCGCACTATGTAGCTCAGGCCGGCCTTGTGCTTGCGTTGTAGCCCAAGCCGGCCTCGAACCCACAACGCTCCGCCTACCTCAGCCTCCCGAGTGCTGGGATTAAAGGCGTGCGCCACCACGCCCAGCTTCAGTAATCTTTTTTGAAAGCGTAGGGAGCTGGGTGCTGTGGTGCACGCCTTTAATCCCAGTACTCAGAAGGCTGAGGCAGGAGGATAATTGCGAGTTCAAGACCAACCTGGGCTACAAAGTGAGTTCAAGGCCGGCCTGAACTGCATAGTGAGACCCTGTCTCAAAAAATAGTGCCAGGGATTTAGCTTAGTGGTATAAGCGCCTGCCTGGCAGGTGTGAGGTTGTGAGTTTGATCCCCAGTACCAAAACAAAATAAAACAAAACAGCATCAGTTTCCCCATGCTAGGACAGCTTAGGTTAACTGAATTCTCATTTTCTTTGCTTCGACTGGATTGAAGTCACAGATGAATGTATCCAGTGCTGGTCAGAAGCTTGGATTAGCTGTTGGTGACATTCTCAGCACTGCTGACTACAAGTGGCAGATCAAAACCGTGGTACCACACACACACACACACGCACGGACGCACGCACGCACGCATGCACACTAACCTTGATGAATGCGAAGTGGGGAAATGTGTTTGTTATTACTCAATAGGCACAGTTTGTTTGTTAGACACAATCTTTCAAAACAAGCAGTCCAAAGGGAAAAATTATGAAAGGACCCCGGAGAGAGAAAGCGTGGGAACTGTCGCTGTTGTCCAGTTGTCTGACAGAGGACTCATTCCTAATGCCGCGACAAAGCCATCAGTCCCTTTTGGCCCTGCTCAGATGACAGCGCCCTCGCTCTCCGTGACTCTGAGCAGATGTCTCACCTTAGCCCAGGGCCTTCTCTGGTTCGATCCTCCTCCCTTCCTCCTCCTCCATTTAGTTTCTGTGAGGCCCAATTTCTTCCCAGTTCTGTTGCTAAAAGGCTGTGTGCTTTGGGCACCTTGGTCCTGTGCTTTGATTCTCAAAGCCATTATCTTCATGATGAAGGGATTAGACCACGATGGATTGGGTGCTAACACTGGTCACCATCCAGCTATCTTTTCCTCTCTGGAAACACGAACAGGCCACATTTTCCAGCTCCCTTTGCACTTACCAGGTGCCATGCAGCTGGCTTTGTCCAGTGGACGTGGGAAAAGTGATCTATGACTTTTCCAGGCCTGGCTGTTGAAATAACACAAAATATTCTGCGGTGTGATTTTCCGGGCATGCCCATCTCGTGGGTGAACGTTTCCAGGTTAGCTGTGACTGAGACCCGAGTAACCCTTTTACACACAGCTTCTCGCCTAGGGACAGCGTCTCTGGGTTTTGTGAGATGAAAAGTAACACTATTTATAGAGTTAAGGTGCGTTTGGGTGTTGTTCATAACAACTGTCGGCAATCTTCGCAAAAGGCCAAAGATAACTCCTATTCCTTCTCCTCCTGAGTTCAGAATCAAAACAGAGATAGAAAAAAATTGCTCTTTTTCCAATGAAAGTTGAGTTGGAGGCTGTGGCAGTGGTGTGACCACATCATGGACTTCATACTGCTGCTTCCCAGAGCCGGACAGATGTGACCGCCCATTGCCCACAAAGTAGACATCAGCGAAGTTGTGTAAGCTCTTCAAGGACAGGAGCCACATCTCCCTCTTGTACCAGCCCCCCGGCATTCAGCCGAGCTCTGCACTCAGAGGGGGGCCGAGTCTGCCTGCCATCGACTGGGACACATTTTGAGCGTATCTGACATTTCCCCTACTGGGTCACTTAAGGAGGAGAATTGTTGCGGTTTGACCCCTCACACCGCTAGTCCTTGCCTAACCTAACAGTTTGGTGGTGTGAAAGGCCATACTTATGAGCCAATACTTCCTTGGGGAGAAACCACACTTTCTCTCTGCCCACCAAGCCCCATGCTGGGCAAAACACTTGACCCTGCTGAGCTCCTGGCCAGCCGTTGCCCTATAAGTCACCGGGTGTGTCTCAGTCACGGTCGATCGTAAGTTACTGAAGTCACAGACTGAATATCATTCGTGGCATCGGTTGAGATGTACTATTGGCAGGTTGTGATTAAAAAAGAATGGGTTTATTGTTTTCTCTGTTAACAGGTATCTGTGTATTTCCTGCTTAGAGAAGGAGTGAGTGCCCCATTAATTAATCATGTAGGAAGGTTGGACCAGTGATTCCTGCGTTATAAAATTAAACCAAGTTGCTTTGATGGGAGAATGGATAAGCAATATTTGGAATATCCATGCACTAGGATAGTATTTAACCTTTGAAAGGAAGGACGTTCAGACCCAAGGTCCAACATGGATGCACCATGAAAGCATTATGCTAAATGAAGAAAATTGGAAACAAAAGGATGAATGCTGGGTGACTCCATCTGTGAGCGGTGCCTGGGGCAGTCCAATTCACAGAGACAGAATTGGAGAGGGGGGATGTAAAGTTTGTGTTTAATGGACACAGAATTTCAGTTTGGGGCGACGAAAAGGTTCCGGAAGGAGTGGAGTGCTGGCTGCACACCAATGTGAACGTTGTTAACACCGCTGGTCTGCACTTTACACAGTGGTGGAAATGGTAAAGGAAAGAGCAAACCGACAAATCAACATGATAATGGTACTGACTTTTAGTTCTATTAAAGGCATTAAAAGCCAAACCACCATCCATTGTAACCAGTATGCGATCCAAAGAAATGATATTTTAGCCTTAAGAAATTTGGATAGGTGGGCACAGGACCGTCCCTTGGAGGGAAGAATTTCATAGAA